>ML811074.1:24053-41947 GCA_009831015.1 Picea engelmannii
GGTTCTCCAACTTCTCATGGCCATAACTCTCTAACTGTGAGGAGTTATGTGACGTTCCACACACCACCGGAAATGGAATGACATGTATTATCCATATAGAATATTATTACCTTCAAATATATTAAAACTCATACCATTATACATGAAACAACCTTGGGTCTATTACCCAAACCTTTGTGCTACCATAATTTCTCCAAGGGTTGACATCAATCACTAAGGGTTGAAATCAATATACAATATCACTCTCCAATGGTTGACATCAATGAAAAAAAACAATACATACAAACTATACATCAACCTAAGCCAATTGTCTGATAGGGGTTGCATTCCTTGGATCAACAGATTGACAAGAACGAGAGATTATGGTTGGGGCCATTGTTGGAGGGTAAAAATTGCATAATTTTGTTTTATTTTCTTAATAGTGTGGTGTACATTTGTATATGTATTTTGGCACAGTGTCATGCATCGAGGATGATGAACAATTGTAGGGGAGGGGGAATGTAACATTCCCACTATAAATCCCATTTTAATTAATGCATAATGTAGATATGAATGTGGCTATGGCCAAGCGATGTAATATGCGAAATGTATTTTCTGAATTTTAATAAATATAGTGTGATACCAGTTGCTGGGAATATGGACAAAGATGGGGGTTGATTAATCGACAAGAAAATGGGGAATGCCTAGGGAGTGTCTAAGAGGGGTCCAAGGGGGGAATTATTTATGGGAATTAATTCAAACCGATATTTCTGAATTTTATTATCATTTGGGGACAACCTTTTGTTTTTTTTGTTTGAGTGTATGAGAGCCCAATAATTGAATGCATGTAAGAGGGTGGGTGTGAGAAGTCACATCCCATAGTTATAGGGAGCATGGGGCTGAAGTACAATCAACATTGGGTAGAGAGAGCACTCAACCATCTTGGGAAAAGAGATGAAATTCATATGGGTAGTAACAGGTAATTTTTACACATTCATTTTTCATGAACAACAAGTAGAGAATAGGGAAGAAGAGCATGGGAGTTGGAGCAACAAGGCTGGGATAATTCTGGAGAATGCTAGAGCATTTTTTGAGCATTTAGAAGATGAAGACTGAAGAGCCAGGTTTTCAAGCCTGAAGAGTGAACTCCTGAGTGAGTTGCACTGTAACAACAAGTGGTTGTTGTTGTTTTTGCTGGTGGTTTTCCTGGCAATGAGTTCCCTTGAGTTCCCAGTAAAGATATTCCTGGTCATCTGTGCCGGAGAGACCCTAAAAAATGAATTGGATTCATGATGGACTAAGAGAATTGAAGGGGTATATTCCCTTAGTTAAGCAGGTCAAGAGGAAGAGAGTTGGAGAAAATTTGAGATAGTTTTAGGAGGAAACCAGTGGGTTGTGTGATATTGAGTTGTGAGTGGATTGTTAGAGTCACCCTTCTCTTGTGGATTCCTATCCCTAGCTCGAGGGTGACTAGATGTTGAAATTTGGAACATCAAGTATATGGTTGGGTGGAATTTTCTTCCTAAGCAGTTGATTGCACAAAATTTCTTTTAAAGATAAGTGTATTTCTATTTTTCTAAGTTATTTTATGATTTTCATGGTTGTGAATTTACTTTGTGAATGAGAATGGTTTTATGTGTTGTTATAGATGTTTTATTAGCTACATCCATGTGCGTTTAGAAATTTGTAGATGCATTTCATTATGGGTATCTAAATCTAGTTAAATATGTGTATAGATCGTAGTTGGTAAGCTACAAGAATTAATTAGTAGAAGAAAATTTTGATTTTTGTGTCTTTTAGCGTAGTAATTTTCTTCAATTTAGTCGGGGGGTGTTACAGGTTACAAATTCTTCTGGAAATTGTTTTTAGGGTTTTTATAATCAACATGAGAGGATTACTCAACACTCTTCATATTTCACAAGTTGGTTCCCATTTAGGAGAAATCCATGTTCATGTGAAGGAAAATAAGGAAATTGACATAGTTTGTGGGTGAAAAGGACCAAATGGTTTACGGATTTCATAGCACGTGTTATGAACTTTTAAATGAAAAACCAATCTTATTATGTAGGCAAATAGGATTGGGATTATTTCAAGGGGTTTGACAACATAGGTTTTGAGTGAAATAAAATGAATCGATAGTCCCCTATATTTTAACAAATCTTGTCACACAATCAGTAAAGAAAAGGGATCTTGTGCATGCCTAATGATGGTGTGCATTTATATTTCCCACTAATTACTTTTTATTGAAAGATAAGGTACTTACAAGTGATATGTTTTCTCCCTGGTAAAGGTTGCATGTTAAGTACCTATCATATTGCACTTATCCAAATGATTATATTATTTATAGTGGTGAATATGCTAACAAAGAGATGTGTATGAAATGTGGGTATGATAAGAACAAAATATTTTTTTTAAATGTTAAGGCACATTTTCCTCCTCATAAGATATTAAGGCACATGCCTATAATCCCATGTATCCAAAGGATCTTTCACTGCAAAGAATTATACATGTTGCAAAGGTGGCATTCCTCACACGAAAATGAGTGGGGAGTTATGTAGATTCTAGTGTATTTGATAGCCATGAATCATATAGAAGATACATGGCCTGATAAATTCAAGGATGAGATACATGGCCTGATAAATTCAAGCATATCCATGGATATAATTAACTTGTGTTCTCTCCAAAACACCTACTATTATGTTTATCCAGTGGTAGTGATTAATAAAAATATCACCCCGTGGTTGTCCATGAAGAATGAACATCTTATGTCGGATCTTGTAATTCCTCATAAAATACAAGTGAAGAGAATAGATGTATACCCCCAGCCATTGATTTTTGAATTGAAGAAATTATGGGAAGGGATACAGGCAGATGATGTATCAAGACACATCCACACGATTTTCCATCACTCAGAGTTTTCTCTAATAAGCATCTTGATTGATTTGTTTATATCCATGACAATATCTGGCATACTTAATTTGATGCAACCTTCTTCTTTGGTTCTAATGTGTTCCATATACAATAAAATTCCATGTCTCGTAACAAAAGGGTATCATGGATGTAAATGTTGTGGACCTTCTATAAAGGCTAGGTGGTATGACACCTATGAAAGATGTTGTATGATAGCTGAAAGGTATTCCTCCCAGAAGACCACCCTTATATAAGAGCAACATGTGCTTTCAACGACAAACCAAAGAGAACCTAGAGACCTAAAATAATGACAACATCTCAGTAGTTGAGGGAATATGAAACAAAGAAGGAGAAGGAAATTATAAAATTGTTTGATTCAAATGGAGAACCTATGTTCGATGATGCTAATTTTTTCAATAGCAATGTTGAAAAAAATTCCATTCGGATGGAAAGGATATCTTTATTTTATGAGCTTCCATATTGGAAGCATCTTAAGATTTACCACTTACTATATCCCATGAATATCTTCAAAAATGTTTCATCTTCTTTATGGAGGCACATATCATCGGAAAAAAATGACACTTTCGATGTTATGAGAGACATTATTTCTTCAAATACTAAAAATAAACATTGGCCAATAAAGGAAAGTAGAGGAGAGGTTACTCCATCTTAGTGTTTTAAAGATGATGATGTCCCATGGATTTTGAAGAAAGATGATCTATCTCTACCGAAGGATATTATATTTGGTTTGAAGTTGTCTTCTTTGTATGGCTCGACTCTATAATGTTGCTTCAGTGTAGAAGGAATTTGTTGGGGCTAAAATCACATGATCGTATGAACATTCTAAGGGTATGTGTGCTTCTTTTTTTCAATTTAGGTTATATGTTATGCACTCATAGTTTTACACCAAATTATTTTGTACTCGTTTATTTTGTAGTGTCATTATCCTTTTCTCATGCATGGTTATTTGAAACATGACTTCCCCCAAGACCAGTGACACACCATAGCTAAATTATCTGCATTTGTGTTAGATTAGTTCAAAGGATATTCATGTAGTTAGTATTCCATGGTGGCATCAAGAGATAGTTGAGATTATGTGTATGTTTGAGAAAGAACTTCCCATGAGTTTCATGGACTTATAGGTCCATATTCTAATTCACCTAGTTGATGAGGTTGGATTAGCTAGAATGGTCTCATGTCATTAGATGTTCCTCTTAGATAGGTACATAAAAATGTTGAGGTGTTTTGTTCAATAAATGGAAAAAACTTATGGATTTATGTTAAAGTGTTACATAGTAAATGATTCATTCTATTATGCTAGTGAAAACATCAATCAAATTGATGACACACCAAATAGAGTGGTTTGGGAAAATGTTGGCCCTTGACCAAGTCTTGAGGATCCTTGGTCATATTTGACCTACTTTTGGGATTTCAACAGGCTATCAAATATGGAGCGGAAGTTGAAGAAGAGATCACGGGATCTCGGCCCCTTTTTAGGGCTTTTTGGGTTTTTGGCTTATTTAACGGGAATGGGAATGTCGGCTCATGGGTTTACCCATGTTTAGCCCCATTTTGTAATGTATAAATAGAAATCTAGGTGATGTAAGAAGAGGCCAATATGTGCTAAGTGTTAGAGTTTGATCTATGTGATCGAAGGAGGGATAAGTATGTGATGCTAAGTGGTAAGTGTTAATTGCTAGGTGCAAGTAGTAATTGTAATTGCTTTGTGCATACTATGTGAGACTTGTAGATCTAAGTGGAAGTGATTGTAAGAGACTGTGGTAGGCTTTTTGTTGTACTTCAGGGGAGGAGGATCTAGAGAGGTGCGTAGATCTCATGTCCTCTACGAAGTAAGATATCATGGCTTTGTGCATGTAGAAGATTGACAGAAAGAAATAAAGAAGAAGAGTTGGTGGACGTAGCCCCAGGGTGGGGGTGAACCACGTATATCATGTGTTGGGATTGCTATGTGTTTTATGGTTGTTATCTTATCTATGTGATTGAATGCTTAGTGCACTAATGTATGCTTAGAAGGATCTAATATGGTATCTTAGTGCTGAATAATGTGAATAAATGATAGATCTGATCTATGTTGGTATGCTTAGTACTTGAATCTATTGGATATGTATAAATATTGTGTTGATGTGTTGTTAGGGTTTAGTTGTGTTGTAAACTAAGGTTGAATATTAACAAACTATAACTACTAAGTGCTATGTTAAATTGTTACAATCACAAATCTGTGTCCCAGCTAAGGTTGCAGACACTAGAGTCCTGCAACCACCCCTACCTCTACCTCAGGTGGCACTGCATCTACTTCGCAGGTGTTGCCAAAAGGGCCAGTAGTTAAGGTTTTGTTGGTGCGTTGTTGTAGCATTGAACCCTAGGTCTTCCCCTGTGCCAAAAAATGGTTCTGTTGTCGAGACCTAAAACTGTGATTGTTGGGAACTGAAGGAAAGAAAGAAATCTATGTGCGTAGATCTCTTGCCTTAGTGCGCAGTATTCTACTTGACCTATAAAGCTCTGTGCTAAGAAGAGAAGTCATATCCGAAGAAAAGAGGTAATATATTGAAGCTTTGTGCTTTGATAAAGGTAAGAAGAGTGAAATTTTTTAGATATGAAAGTTTTGTGCTCTCCTGAAAGTAAGATTAGTGGAAATTTTTGTTTCAAGAGTATGGATCTAGGTATGTTTGATAAATGTTATCCTAGTCTAAAAACTAGGGCACTCCTAGAAGAGAGAAGGTTTGATATGAGTAGATCTGATAGAAATAATGAAAGATATGTTATTCCTATGCATAGAAAGAATGTGTGGACTAACAAATGGATGCATGATACTAGAAAGAGATGTTTGTAGGTTAGCTACTATGATCCTAGTGCACAGTACAGGAAAGGTTGGGGATCATTTAAGAAAAAAAGAGGATTAACCCTTTGTTATGGTTGCAAAAGACCAGGACATATTGCTAAGGAATGCCCTGGAAGAAGACCTAGTTGTATTTGTTGTAAATCTATGGACCATGAAGTTTTAGATTTCCCTAGAATGATTGCTAAGTTTGACAGAATGAATATGAGACAATAAAACCTTGAAGAAGGTCACAAAACTGAGACCATGGAAAAACCCTAGACAGAATCAGAGATTGTACTACTACAAATGAAAGAAACCCTAAATGATCACAAAGATATCAACTTATCAGAGATATTCAAAGAAATAGAATGCATAGAAGCAAGAATAGGAGACTTTAACATAGACTGTGTTATGGATGAGGAAACACAGGTAAATATAATGACAGAAATAACTTGGGAAGATTTAGGAAATCCTGATACAATTCCTTCATTGGGAGGAATAGGACTATTCAGGGGAAAGTTGATAACCCTATGTGGAAGACTCACCCAGGTATCTATGAGTGCTCATGGAACTTCGACAGAGGAATATTTTGAGGTTATTAGATTCATTGACAACAACACTCCATTTACTATGTTATTAGGAAAAACCTGGATCAAGAAAGATCAGATTAGACGAAAAGAAGAAGAAGCCCTAGAATAGAAAAAGAAGGAATTAAAAGATTTCATGACTAGGAGGATAGTACACTTGATTGCAGAACAGGAGGATGGATCGAAGCTACTTAGAACCAGAAACTTGGATCACGAAGCTGAAATAACACAAGAATATTCACAGATGAGTAGAGCACCTACCACAGATAGAGAAGAAGTATTACTCTCTAATCCTATGAAAGAATCTCAACAGCGCGAAGCTGCTATGTCAAAAGAAGACAAGAATCAGAATGGAAAAAGGAATACTGAGACTAAGATCACCAGGAAGAAGGCTAGAAAACTCATTAAGAAGAGAGAAAGGATCAAAAATTTACAGAATGGCCCAGAGGGAACTTCGCAGAAGGAAGATTTGCAAAATTGGAATTTAGTCGGGATATCAGAACAGCGCCCCATAGAACTTTTCCATGGCAAAGCGATATGACTGTTGGAGGCATTATAACCATTGGACTGACATTCCAGAATGGCTAGAATAACATTTATGACTAGAAATCTCGCCATCGGAACGTTGGGACCGCGTCGCAACGGAAAAAACTGCATTGATGGAAAGCTTCTTATCCTTTACATCGTGATTACTTAGTTCGTCGACTGTTTCACCAAGAACACTTTTGAAAATTGTATCAAAGCTAACAAGAGAACCCATTGTTATCGCGTTGTTCTTGGTAAGATTGACATTGATTCTATTCCTTTAAGCACTCATCCATCCACCCTAGTTTTCCGATCAAGAGTGTGCATGTCGGACGAGCTCAGTGTTGTGGAGAAGTCAATTGAGAAAGTTTTAATTGATATGATGGCCAAGAGAGTGAAGTCCAAAGGAATTCAAGCTTCATCAGTGTGAGGAGTGCAAGCCTGTCCATCAACTACTCACAGATTCGGACCATCCCGACCAACAGCAGAGAAGAGAACCAAGAACATAAATGATCTAGCAAACGCGAAGTTAATCCCGACCACCTTACCTGAATACATCTCGCCTCTGGACGGCACGGTGAGTCATGACAGTATCTCGAGGGACTTTGATTACACCATGGTTACTAGGTACCTCCCGAAGGGGATACGTGCATCCCGAACACAGCAAGATAAGATCGCGACATTGAATTTCAGTGACTTCAACCTAGATGACCACAAGAATTACAGCATGCTTGCTCCTTACAAGTATCTAACCAGGATGAAGGGGAAGAACTCGAAAATAATCCCCCATCTGTGGACTATGAACCTCGCACAGTCCACCCTCTTGAACGTAATGAAGTCCCACACTTTGGAAGGCACTAGGAGGTTAACGCATGTGTTAAGATCCTACTATCATGTTACCATGGTGTCTATCTATGGCTAGATAGACGCATCATAGTCGATCCAACGTTGATCCATAGGATCACCGGATTGAGCATGCAAGGACCTGACCCGCAAGACTTCTACCCAGAGAAGGCTTCCGATCACGCCTTGGCACAGATAATTAAGAACACTTATGGTGATGTAGAAAAGGGAATGTTAGAAAAACAGGACCATGGAGCAATAAAATAAAACAAATTAAGAAACAAAACACAGAAGACACACAATACAAGAGAGACACAGATTTACGTGGTTCACGCAGTGTGGGCTACGTCCACCAGAGAAATTGCCAGGTCCTTCCTTTATTATTATCCAGCAAATGAAGGGATACAACCTACAACAAAACCCATTGTAACTTCCTCTTCTTTCTCTCACAGTCTCCTCTCTTAGAATAAAATATTCACCATCATCCATAGCCGCAATACATTTCTCTCATAAAAGAGGGTTGCCTTCTAGGGCAAAAAACCCTAACATAATCTCTACCGTTAGATCTGTGACCTTATAATGAATGGTCCAGATTTACAATGAAATTACAATATACTTTTACAAGGCAATTTTTTCTTCGGGGGCTTTTCCCCCGAACCCCTACTAGGGGATCGTTTACCCCCAGCCGGGGGGATAGCCCCCCTGGACCCCGCAGAGGGGGTACCCCCCCTCTGCACTCCCCCGCGTGGAAGAGTGTACATACTTCTGGGGTGTAAATACTTCATGGGGTATAAACACGGCTGAAAGCAAGGACCTCTGAATCAGGAAGATAATAAAGCTCCACAACCAACAGGGAATGCGAGGCTAGAAGGTAGCTTCCATCCAGAATGGCGTAGTGCACTTGGACTACCAATTGATCGCAAGGAAGCTAGTGAGGAAGAACCGACCTAATCAAGTCACAAGGTTTGTTGTTGACCTAGCCGGGAAATGTGTAGAAGGACTCTAGATGAACTGGGCAAAGTACTTGGTCAACCAGCTGGAATTAGACTATTGTGAAGCTTAGGATCAGGGCTATGAGTTCCACTTTAGATAGATCTTGATCCTCATCGCATTTATCGCTTGGGAAATGCCGAAAGGTGTGAACTTCCCCAACATTGATCCATTCAAGCCACTCACTGCAAGTTTCACCATGATTTGATACTCGAGCAATATGGGAAAGTAGTGGCAGTTGAACACAGTCTTTCATACCTATTATATCAACTAAAGAGGGTTATCAAAGTTATCCCTCACATGACGTTGAACACCCTACATCGATTCTGATCCCTCATGAATTTTCATGCAGATCGACACTTCATTTATATCACCGCATGTGCAGATGAGAAAAAAGAATAGCTTCAATCGTACTACAATCTCACAGAGGAGGACCTTGAAGAGATCACCAAGGACTGGTCTACGGAACTCATCATCCCCATAGACCCCATAGAAATGTCAAACCCTGAACTAATCGGTAGCCCTGAGACCACTCATGAAGTAAAGGATCGTCCTGGACCCAGCAGAAGGAAGAACACTGAAGAGGTCCAAAACATGAACAACGCATCAGAAGGAACTGCTTCAGTATCACCTGAACAAGGGGGTAATGATGAAGTAGAAGAGACAAATGGAAAAGAGGACCAGTATAAGCAAGGCAAAGTAACACCGCCTAGGGACCCTATTGATGAGGTTGATCCCTTAAATAAAAGGAAGGTTTCTCCCACGCAACCCACTTCCTGAAATAAATCTTGAGCCACCTTGACTAAGATGTGGATTATGCTCACTATAGATGACTTCGAATTTATCATCACAGCTATAGCAGATGATTCGCAAGACATCTTGCAGAAACATGAAGCCAAGAAAGAGGAGATGTATGATAGAATCGAGGTTGAACTCAGAGGGGAACAACAGGCCATTCAATCCAGTCATGCAGTATCCACTACGCCCCCAACATCTGAAGCACCTGAGATGGGAGATGATCATTCCCAACTCCGCAGACTAGATGATGCAACCGAAGCTTTCCTTCGTCGTGCACAGGAAGAAAATGAACATACCATAGAGGCCCTAAAGCAAGTACAAAAAGTAGTCATAGAGAAATGTCGAGTTTTGCAGCAAGAGAAGGTTGCCCTCCAAACTAAGTTTGAATAAGAGAAAGCACAAATCCAACAAGAGAAAGAGCAGTTACTCGCAGAGAAGGCAAAAGTAAAAGAAGCAGTCAGCAGAGCACTTCGCTCTGTGATAGGCTTAGAGAAAAAGGAGGAAAACCTAGTGGAACATCAAGTAGAGCAGCTTGTGGAAGCTATCCAATAGCTTTAACAGAGAATCATAGACCTCGAGCTACGAGCAGTGCCAAGTACCCCACAGGAAGTGCAAGATCAAAGAGAAGCCACTTCCCAGAGTGCAGTCGAGAGGATCAGAGCATTCACTCTGGATTGCAAATAGCTAAGTGTTTGCAGTGCACAGAATTATGAGTGACTCACTGAAGATACTGAGATGAAGGTACTGGAGTCACAGCTCCAGGAGGCAAAGCAGCAATTAGAAACAGTATAGGCATAGTTGAAGCTCCTGTCATAAGTTGAAAGGATGAAGCGATCCCAAGAATAGCGCACTTCTCAACAATAGGTCCACACCATTCAGAGCAAAGTCATGGAAGTGACTCAAAGGCTCCAACCAGTCCAGGACGAAGCTTGCCAAATGTTTGAGGAGATTGAAGTTCGAGGCACAGAGTTGGAACAAGTAGTCACTACAGTCGAATAGCATTTAGCGGGACCTATCAACGAAGAAATCATCCAAGAGTTCATCAAGCAGGAGGCCCCGACGTAACAACAGGTTGAAGTAGCTCAAGCCAAGCTCAAGGCTTTTGAAGCATAGCTACCCAGAGAAGAGTGACTCAAGACGAGTCATAGGTGAGTGTTGGGGGCCTGTTGGCCCTTGACCAAGTCTTGAGGATCCTTGGTCATGTTTTACCTACTTTTGGGACTTCAACAAGTGTCGAAGACGGAATTCAAGTCAAAGTAGAGATCGCGGGATCTCAACCCCTTTTTAGGGCTTTTTGGGTTTTGGGCTTATGTAATGGGAATGGGGATGTCGGCCCATGGATTTACTTATGTTTAGGCCCATTTTGTAATGTATAAATAGAAAGCTAGGTGATGTAAGAAGAGGCCAGTGTGTGCTAAGTTCTAGAGTTTGATCTATGTGATCGAAAGAGGGACAAGTATGTGATTGTAAGTGCTAAGTGGTAATTTCTAGATGCAAGTAGTAATTTTAATTGCTTTGTGCATACTATGTGAGACTTGTAGAGCTAAGTGCAAGTGATTGTAAGAGACTGTGGAAGGCTTTGTGTTGTACTTCAAGGAAGGAGGATCTAGTGAGGTGCGCAGATATCCTGTCCTCTATGGAGTAAGATATCATGGCTTTGTGCATGTAGAAGATTGAAAGAAAGAAATAAAGAAGAAGAGTTGGTGGACGTAGTCGTAGGATGGGGGTGAACCACGTATATCCTATGTTGTGATTGCTATGTGCTTTATGGTTGTTCTCTTGTCTATGTGATTGAATGCTTAGTGCATTGATGTATGCTTAGAAGGATCTAATATGGTAGCTTAGTGTTGAATAATGTGAATAAATGCTAGATATGATCTATGTTGGTATGCTTAGTACTTGAATCTATTGGATCTGTATAAATACTACGTTGATCTTTTGTTAGGGTTTAGTTGTGTTGTAAACTAAGGATGAATATTAACAAACTGTAACTACTAAGTGCTATGTTAAAGTGTGACAATCATAGATCTATGTCCCAGCTAAGGTTGCAGACGTTGGAGTCCTGCAACCACCCATGCCTCTTGTTGGTTGTGGATCTTGATTGTCTTCCTTGCTTTTAGCTGTGTTTATACCCCATGAAGACTTTACACCCCAAAAGTATGTACACTCTTCCACGCGGGGGAGTGCAGAGGGGGGGTACCCCCTCTATGGGGTCCAGGAAAAAAATTTCCTTGTAAATGTATATTGTAATTTCATTGTAAATATGGACCGTTCATTATAAGGTCGCAGATCTAACGGTTGAAATTATGTTAGGGTTTTTTTCCCTAGAAGGCAACCCTCTGTTATGAGGGAAATGTATTGCGGCTATGCATTATGGAGAGTATTGTATTTTGAGAGAGGAGATTGTGAGAGAAAGAAGAGGAAGTTACAACAGGTTTTGTTGTAGGTTGTATCCCTTCATTTGTTGGATAATAATAAAGGAAGGACCTGGAAATTTCTCTTGTGGACGTAGCCCACACTAGGTGAACCATGTAAATCTGTGTCTCTATTGTATTGTGTATCTTATGTGTTTTGTTTCCGCATTTGTTTTATTTTATTGCTCTGCGGTCCTATTTTTCTAACACCTCTACCTCGAAGTGAGACTTCATCTACCTCGCAGGTGTTGTCGAAAGGGTCGGTATTTAGGGTTTTGTTGGTGCATTGTTGCAGCATTGAACCTTGGGTCTGCCCCTGTGCCAACAGAAAACCATTGGGATGAACAAAAAGGGGAAAGAGAGCTACTCCAAACCAACAGAAAAGGCACATGATAAAGAGTAAGTCACTTATCTTTTGTCAAATTTCTACAGATTAACTATTTAAACTAAAATTGGAAATACATGTTTGATCTTATACAATTTAATTTGATTTCATGAATACTTCAAAGAATTCAAAAATCGATGTCATCAATAAATTTGTTCTTTACAATGTGGAGTAAATGAAACCATGGGTCATGTTGTATGAAGAGAAGAGAAGGAAATGGGACAATGAAATGAAATAATTTAGATGGTGTAATGGTAGAAGCATGCCTTATCCTAGTCATTTAAAAGAAAATATGCCAATGATATTCCCCAACAATTGCTTGGATAACCAAATCAAAAATAAATATGGCACATTCAATTGTTATCAGCGTGGTGAAGAGGATGCACTAAACATAGGGAGCATGTGAAATTGCTTTGTAATAATCTCTCTATGTCAAATTTTCATTTTATAATGCATGTTTGAATTATAACATGTATTATCTTTTTATTAATGCTCGAGTTACTTGACACATGATATCATTCTTTATTTTCATTTATACAAGTGCATTGTTCACATATATGTGGGAATATGGACATTATTTTTTCACTAAGGATGCCAACGATGGATGTGTCACACTTGACTATAGAGTGTATATCAAGTTCAACCAATATAGTCATGCTAGCCATCCTGATCCAAATCTAATAGAGGGGAAGTTAGGTTGTGTCTAAAATATACAAGAGATCATGCAAGTGGACTTTTCATCTTTCTAATGTAGTGTTTTTAGGTGCAAGTGGTGGGATACCTTCAACCAAAGTAATGTAAAGGAATATAATGATAATGGGCTAATAAGTATTAACTCTAAAAAAATGTGGGATGAAAAGAAAGAGCCTTATGTTTTCCCAAAACACTGAAACTAAGTGTTTTTTTAATCCAAATGTATTGGAAAGGGATTGATGGTTCATACTAAGACACAATATGAGATCAAAACATGTTTTTGAGAACGACATTGTTATCATTCCAATCGAGGAAGATAATCAAGGTGATAACAATGAGTGATGTGTACATGTTTTATTTCAACATTAATGTTGTGGATGCGTCATTTTATTACGGTTTTCTATAATGGCTATTTATGTATGTATTTTTAATCATCACAGTTTTATTTAGTTTGTGTAGTTATGTAATGATAGATATTTAGAGAAATAATGGGCCCAAATCATGGTAGAGAACAAATGTATAACTAGTTGTGATTTCACAAAAATCTTTAATGATTATATTTATGCATTATTAGTTCTCGCCAAGTTTTAATAATTCCATTAAAAAAAATTCCAAAGAAAAAATTCTTGTAATTTTATTTATATAAACAAAATTACATATATCAAATGCTAAAAGGATTCATGATTTCTCTTAAAGCACGTGCCATATTTATAATCCTAGCATGCCCCTTCCATATAACCTGTGAATTGTATCCAATGCAAATATTACAAATTGTTGAATTATATTTTCTTCAGCTCAAAATAAGGCTAAAAACATATATCTTCTATTATTTCCCTGCAAATGTTCTTTGTATCTTATATAGAAAAAACTGTAGAAATATAAGAAATATAAATTACACCCAAGGGTCATGTATATATTCAAATATGTGTCCATCTCAATGTGCTGAGACTATCCAGACACCACAATCTATCCCTAGTCCAAATTTTGATAAGTTATTTTTCATCATATTCCTACCCTTGTAGATATGTGAGAAAGCTAAATGTAGATATTATACATCATAAAACAAATGTTGTAGGGTGAAATTTCTCAAATTGTTTCCTTCCACATCCACTAACTTACTACAAGAAAGTCATCGAAAATTTAAATGTGTGTTACACCATATTCTTGGGTCGGCATTGAAACAACTTTTAGAGACATCAACTCACAATAGTTATTTGTTTCTTAACCAATTTATTCTTTGAAGGAAAGGTTTTGATCCATAGATATATGTATGATTCCTCCTGCTCCACCCCTAGGAGGGGTCCCCTATGAACCACCATCAAAGTATGTCCATGGGATGTCCTTATTTATTAATAATTTCCATAAACCTAATACAATACATGTTGAGGAAACGGTATGAAGAACCTTACTCAAGCATTTTCAGATCTTTCCAGGTTAAGGAAAGATAGTTGGGAATGTCACTCAGAGTTTATAGCCTTTAATCCAAAACAATCTCTTAATCCACAAATAATATGTACTAGGGACTAAGGTTGATTTTATATGTTATATGTAACTATGTAAAAGAAAGAAAGCAAAGATATACATAAGTGTGTACAAGAAAAGAGAAGATAATAAAAGTAAAATCTGAACAATATCATTAAGATACGCATGTGAAACTAAAATTAGAGATCTGATTTTAATATTAATTTCATTCTGAGATACAAAGAAAAATAATCTTTACAAACCCCTACAAGGGTGGGACCAACGTCAAATTTAGAAGTCTTGATGGAAACCATACAAAAAAGACTCTGGCAATAAAAGAAACTAAAGCTAAAGATCTAGATCAGCTTTCTATAAAAGTGTTGTCATTTGACTCTGCAAAATATCCTTTATCAGTCATGAAATCTAATCCATAAACAAACAAGAACACACAGACTGCCAAGAAAGATCATAACCTTTAGAAACAAGTTGTTTAAAGATATGATTCAGTTTTAAATCTTGTTGCCTTCAATAAGACCTTGATGTCATCAATATGGTTTAGCTTTATGGTAAACTCAGAATGAATGAAAAAAATAAGTATCTCACAAGTACAGAATAGACCTTATATTAGAAGTTCACCTTTTGTTCTCTCCTCCCTTGTCTCTTATTTTGATTGAGATTTTATTCTTCTTCAAACAAGCTATGGTAGTTCAACTACCTTTATTTTGTTAATCTTTAGTTAGCTTAACCAATAGTTTGAGAAAAATAGATAATAATAAAATAAATATGGGTCTATTAAATAATAACTAAATAGGGATAATTTTTGTTTTAAAACATGTACCAGTAATTGCTCTGCAACTAGGGTTTTGATCACCTTCGCCACCGAGTACTGAGCCCACACAATGGCAGCCCCGCAGGGGCCCCCGAATCAAAGGGAAGGAGAACCACCCAGAGTTACCTACAGCCAAATCACGGCCAATGCTACTCTTGAGACTGGCATCAAGCGGCCGGCATTTGAAATGCCTCCCGAAATACGCGAGCAGCTCCTGGCTGAGGGCACATTCAAAGACCGCGACATGGACATTGATTCGGCCAAGAAAAAATTCGCTGCGAGAGGTTCGGCCCCATGGGTTCCCGGGAAATGCATCCCACAGGCACCGCAAGCTCCAAAATACGTGGTCTTCTCACCCCGCATTGAGGAACAGAAGCAGTACATGCGAGACAACGCCTTAGTTGGGAAGTTCTTAGGGCTTTGGCCCTCAGAGCGCGACCTTGTCAAATGGATCCAGTATTGGTGGAAACCGAAAGGCCACTATGATTTACAGTTGGGCTCAAAGGGCTTCTTCACAATAATCTTCCATAATCTTGAAGATCGGAACCGCATCTTCGATGGGGGGCCATACTTCTATAACTCTGTCGGACTATTTTTGAGATTTTGGACAGAAAAGTTCAGCCCAGAGAAAGAAGACTTTGCACATGCACCGGTCTGGATCCGACTATACTCTCTTCCCCAAGAATTTTGGCTGGAAGAAGTCCTTGCAGGCATTGGCAACACCATTGGAATCTATGTCAAGTCTTATGAAGCTACTAAGCAAAGGCGATATACTTCATATGCACGCATCTGTGTGTATATGAACATAACTAAGCCACTCCCGGGATCCATCACTCTGGAATATCAGGACGAAGACTGGTCTCAGACCATAGACTATGAGCACATTCCCTTCCGATGCAGGAAATGCCACGAACACGGCCACCTCTTTAGAGAATGCCCTCTCAATCAAATAAACAAAGACGGAAACTCAGAAGGAGGCAAGGACAATGAAGGATTCATGCAGCAGACAGGTAAAAGACGGTAGGGAGGAAGGAGGCACGCGGCCTAGGTAAACAAAGATCCCTCCACTAGCAATAAATTTGCAATTTTACAAGATAAACTAGATGACCCAATAACCTCTGCAAATATCAATGATCCACCACCAAATAATCAACCTCGCATTGAGAGCCCCACCCCTGGTAAAAATCCCCAGAACAACAACCAAGACCCCTCCCCCTCGGGCTTGGAACAGGACTCGCCAGCCATGCCAGAGTTAGAAGACACAGATGAGGAAATGGAGATAGAGGAACAGGACCTAGCTGGAGTGGATCTAGAACATCTTGAACATGCCTACCGACATCAGAAACTATATACCATACCCAGAGATCAACTACGAAAAGTGCACAAGGTTTTTCTCAATTCCTCTGCAAGATCTACAGCTAGAGCTAGTAAAGCCTTGGGAATCTAGGGAAGCCATACCAAAAACACAAGCAAAAGCCAAAAAGAAGAAAAGAAAAGAGGAAGAAAATCCACAAACAAGCTCATTCAGGAAATAGGGAACTTCATGGTAAACTCAGGGCAGATCCACCTGATCTCGGACACCTTCCCCCCTCTCCCTCCCCCTCCGCCATCATGAAGCTCATCTCATGGAACATCAGAGGCCTCAACGGACGTAGCAAGCAAAAGATGCTACAAGAACTGATTATAGCAGAAAATCCAGATGTTTTAATGATACAGGAAACAAAATGCACCTCGGAGGACATTGATCGACTGCTTCCTTACTGCTGGCGACAGGGGAGAGCGGTCTCGATTGATGCTACAGGTACAGCCGGAGGAGTGGCCATCCTCTAGAACACCAACATGGTTGTTATGGAAAATTTCTACACCACCAGATGGTCCATAACAGCAGAGTATAGACTCATCGGCTCTGATAGGCCCGACCACCTAACCAATGTATATGGACCAGCCAACCCCAGGGACAAACAAGCCTTCCTCAGTAGTCTGTGCTATCTCTCCAGCCTTACCACTTATGATAGATGGACTATTGGCGGCGATTTTAACATCATTCGCAGCCTCGAGGAGAAAAAAGGAGGATCGAGGCGTTTGGATCTAGACTCCAGTGATTTCAACAATCTGATAGATGACCTCAATCTCATAGATTTGGATACCAGCAATGGCACCTATACATGGACAAACAGAAGAATGGGGCTTCACCAAATCGCCTGCAAATTGGATCGCTTCCTCTTGTCTGAACCTTTGCTTCTGGCAGGCACTGCTATGGAATCCACCATCCTAAACTACCCCGGATCTGATCACTGGCCCATACAATTATGGGCGGATGTCTCTGCAACTCCTGGGAAAAGACCCTTCATATTTGAACAGTTCTGGCTAGATCATCCAGACTTTAAGGCAAACATTCAGGAATGGTGGCGGCAGGCAGAGATCTAACACGGCTCCAAAATGTATCGTTTCCAGTAGAAGTTAAAGAATCTCAAGCAAACTCTTAAGCTTTGGAATAGGCATACTTTTGGTAACATCTTTGACTCACAAAAGAAGCTCTCACAACACATGAGTGAGCTTCAACATCAGATCAGGGAGCAGGGGCTCACGGATGAGCTAAAAGCACAGGAACTCGAGATAGCCCAACAAATAGCAGAAAGGA
>ML811074.1:66088-82500 GCA_009831015.1 Picea engelmannii
ATGTTGATTCAATTAAAGGATTATTATTTTCAACACTCAATGTTATCTTGAAGTTCTAGGTCAGTTCTTCCCAATCTCGTGTCCCTATGTGCACTTCTAGTTCTATGTACCAATTCTTGGGAATTGTGTCTAGAGTATGCACAAAAGTGAGTCCATTCTTGTTTTAATATCGATATCCATTGTGGGGTACACTTCATAACATGATCTACTAGAAAACTTAATCCTTTGTACTTCAACATGATACGTTCATTCATTGTCCTGAATCTAACTTGCAATAACATCTTGCATTGTTTCCAATCTCTTATGCCATATTTGTGCGCATCCCACCATCTTGTTGAAGTCGCTTTCAGTGCGACATCTAAGGAAAAAAAATTTTGTTGATCTAGAATCGACATTTCAAACTCATTGATAAAATATTCGATAGGTGTTAGTCCACTATACCTTGGAGGTTCAACTATTTCAATTCCAATCTATCTCAAAGCGCGGGTAATTCGAACACACTTCCTTGTTGACACTTCATGTAGACTTTGTTGCCAATTTTCCAAAGCCTCTTCTGAGTCTGACGTGCATGAGATATACTCCTCCAACTGAGTACACCTTCAGTTGTAGTAATCATCCACCTGCGCAGTCATATTATACAGATTATCAAGTTCTTTTCTCTTTGTTGATTCTACATACTTTTCCATTTCATGGGGTCTAACGGTTCAATGACCTTTAAGTATTCTACTTTGAATACCATGTGTATTTTATTTAGATCAATGTTCATTTGATTATCAAATTCTCAATCAAGCCCTAACAATGTTGGATATAGTCTAATTCCATCTACTATGTCGATCACTTCGGATTCTGCTACATTGCACACTCCATCAATGTTATCATTTACTCTTGTTAACCTTCCAACTGGAACAATATTATGTTGGTTTGCTAGTCTCAGATGGATAAAAGACCAAATCAGTTTCGGGTGGCCCTTAATTTCCCAAGTAGGTTTCGGTATAACATTTGCATAGGAGCCCATATCTAGAATTATATTTTCCATTTCGTAAGCTCCTATCTGCGTACTGAGCCCGAACTCCCTATTTGTTCGCTTCTTACTATGCACCTAGTTAACTAGTTAACGGAATGGTCAATCATTCCGTGCAAACTACTTAACACAAATTTATCCTTCATTAAATCTAAGAAAATTCTTAAAAATCTCTTCAAAGTACTTACCTTATCAGTTTGTTTCTCATAATGATCATAGACTAGGTCATATCATATACCGATGGTCTATCATACAATGGTAGTGCAGTCAAAGTTCATTTTATCCAGTCTGCTCCCATCAATACTTTTCTCTCTTCTTGGTAGATCTCTTTCTCTTTCCTATGATCAAACAATGGTAATGGCTCTATCACTTTCTTTACCCACTGGTGAATTTTATTCCCTTTATCTTTCACATCTGCTTCGCTTCTCATTCCTTTTCATATAATTGCTACTATTCTAGGTTGATCGTCGTACTCCTTGGTTGTTATCATCTATATGTTTTGGTTTGTGTTCCCTCTCGCCTGCCATTTTTTTATCAATTGAGGACAATCCTCCATCGCATGGTCCAATGCTATACAGTACATGCAAGTCATGCAAGGATTCGGGCAGTCTCTCACCAAATGTCCTGGTTGATTGCAATTATAAAAAATGATAGGTCCTCTTCCTCCTCTACCAAATCCTCCTCATCCTCAACCTCTGTCGAATCCTCCCCATCCACCCTGAATAAATCCTCCTTCTGTTGCTACATTTTCTTCTTGGATTTTGTAAGCATCTCCAGTGTGCTCCCTCATTAAGTCGAATGTGTGGCAATCCTTCTCATCATGTCCTAATGACTTGCAAAAATTACAGAACAAATTCCAAGGCGTACTCGGACAAACAGTCGGACGATGTCCCCATGTCTTTCATATTTCAATATATCTCACTACTCCTGCTAATGGGTTTTGTGCCCCTGTATCCATATACTGCACAAATGTTGGGCATTCGTATTAATGATGGCATTTTTTCTTACATGTAATACACCAAACTTTCTCATGTTTTTCCTTTCCTTTTATTAGTTCTAACAATTGAATCATTCGTGAAAACAACTGTGTTTGAATTGGTTCCATCCCTGCACCATCTCATATAGGATATGCTTCTAATTTCATTTCAATTTCTAATGCTTATGGTTGCGACATGACTTTCTATTGTGTCATAGGACAGTGAATGTGCGGCAACAGACCTGCAATAAACCATTCTCTATGTTGTTCATCAGGAATTTGGAATGTTAGTCTACCCATCACATCTAATCCCAAACTTTCTTAATCTATATTTTCTTAATTTCTTTCAACTCTGTGATGTACTCTGACTCAGATTTCAGCTTTCAAAATTCCTTTAATAAAGCTTGTCCAATTTCTACCAATGTCCATGATTGTCATGTCAGTGTAGTAGTCTTATAATTCATGTACCTTAACAGTGGGATACCTATGAATGTCATTGTTAACTGCACAAATGACCTTGCCTCATTCGGGACATTTTTCACAGTCCATATCATCTCGCATACAAACAGATGTTGCTCTAGGTCTTTCGAACCTGCTCCCTAGAATTCATGCATCCTTAATGTATTATTTATTCTTTCCATTGTATTCTTCGTGGTACTTATCTTCGGTAATGCTTACTGACTTTGGTTCTCTTTTCTACTTTCACTATTCTGACTATTGTCCCAAATTCCTCCACTATCTACAATTTATCTTAACAAAGTTTCAGTTTATGCTTCAAATCTTGGTGACGCACATGGTATCGTGGGTTCGACAGAGATTCGGGTATGAGATGGACTTATTTCTTCTGCTAGACTACACTAAGGATCTTTTTCTTTCTCTTTCCTTTCTTTGTACGGTGTGATCTAAAGTATGATGTAGTGGTATCTCTTCTCAAACACTATGTGCTTCTCTTCTCTCTCAACTATAGTCTCCTTCTTACTATACCTAAACCTTTTCCCACAACGCAATACTTCAATATCTTTGTCTGACTCGTTGTCTTCCTCTCTTGGCATCCTCAGTCTATATGTTCCTTATTCATCCTTTTCATCTCTTTCCACTTTTATACCCTCCTCTAGTCATCCCCCAGTCCCCCTATGTTCATGAAGGCACCTAGCAATCATATTACATCTTCATAACACTCTTGTCTCACAACAACATCTTTATCTAGGTAGAAAGTGCGTTCAGAAATATTTCATGCAGATCCTTGAAGAATTCCCTTTCTACAACACTACAACATTGGGTACAATCTATTGCAAACTTTGTAATATAACCCCCCAGTATACTATTCAACCAAAAATCAACTACGCGAGAAAATGTATTGCTTATTGTATTCAACTATCTGATCAATTCAGGAGTTTAGCTTCTTGGAGCCTCAGCTCAAAATCTTCCAACATTCTCCATTATCCTTTATAACCATTCAGTCAAAACTATCGGAAACTCACCAAAGAATATTTCATGAAGATCTGTAAACACATACCTTTGCAACTATTTTTTGTTTTTGAGACGTGGGTTCCTTTTATGTTCTTTGGAAAATTCTTGTTCCTTCCTCTTTGTCCATTATGTGATCTCTTCCTTGTTCAACCTCCAAAACATTCCCCTTAGTTACAAATACTAGTCCCGACAACAAAACCATTTGTTGGCACGCAGTGGCTAGACCCAGGGTTAATCATTCATAAACCAACAAACCCTTAAACATCGGCCTTTCGGCATCACCTGCAATCAAGTGAAGTATTACCTGAGGCATTTAGAGGGGTTGCAGGAACCAAATTTCTGCAATGATTAGGGGAAGTGAGGCATTCAACATAACCATGCTATGCATTATCCATCCATCTACTATGTGCACAGTTTCTGTTACTTAACCTTCAATTATCATTCAATGTACCATGTGTGCAACATTACTCTACTTAACATTCATTCATTCATCATTAACTAAAGTGTGAAGGATCATAACATCATATAACAGTGACATATTCAAAATATTGATCATTGTGCAGTAATAACAAACATAATATGCATCAGAAACATAACACACAAACACATCAATAAACAAGGTTTTAACGTGGTTCACCCCCAACTAGGTTATTTCCACAACGAATGGCTTCTTATATTTTTTATTACAATCTCCTTACAGTTGTGTATTATGCTTACAAAAATATATATCAATTAACATTACCCAAACCTGCCTCAGTCGTTTTGTTGTAGTGCGACCCTAACTCCCAAAAAACTCAGTCATCACTCAAAACACCTGAATACTTAGCCAATTCTTCACTCTTGCATACTCGACCCTTCACTTATGACTCATCATTGGCTCATTTCTACCAAAAAAACCCATTACAATTTATAGTTTTACAATAGGGCTAAGCCCATTACAAAATGGTTACAAGGTGGACTTAATGTCCCCAAAATCCTAACTACTTTCCGACTTTTGTGCCCTAACTCCTGAACCTGCTCCAACTGCTTTGTGCACGCACTGCTCCTTAGAAAAAATGTCACATGATTTTTTCCTACATGATTCCCAAGACTCATCCAAAATAGCCTTCTCCAACACTAGGTCAGTTCACTCGAGTTGGCTCATCAACCTCATTCACTTCCACATCAAGCTAAGGAGGCCCTTCACCAACATATGAACCAATATCTACAAAATAATAAACAATGATAATTAGATAATTTAAACAAAATCTTATACTCAATTACATATGCATTAAATAAGTCTAAAAATATGGAATTAGATTAATCAAAATATAATGATAATATTACCTCTCCAGTCTATCCTTGCATATGGATACTATATTTGATCAAGGATGTGATCATGATCACCACCTAACAGCTCCAAAACCTCTAAACTCATTGGCATACATGATTACTTTGAATGGACCCTCTCAGGTGACATCTACCACCAAAATTTTATATACACATTAGTCATCAACCTAGGAGGGAGGCAGTTGAATGTCAGTTGAGTCACCATAAACCCTTCAAAAAAATAAATTCAATAGCTCTAAAGCAAAGGGGAAAACATGTCTCTGATCAGACACACTATGATAGTGATCCAAATAAATACAAAACTATCATAAAATAATGGTATAACACCTAATAAGTCAAGGCCTATTTACTATCTACATAGTACATTAGAGGGAAACTAATGCATTGTCCATTCGAGGTACAATGTCACGCTAGTGTCATCATCGTAAGAGGAAAACAACTAACCTCCTTTATGGTGAAAGAATGTGAACTCAAATAACCCTTAATGACTTGGAATTCATTAGGTTCAGTAATGGACACATTAACGTATCTCTACACATATGGTAGTTGAGTCTCTCCAACAACACTAGGTGGTAGATAGGGAAATAAGGAAAAATCCTCCTCCTTCATAAAAAACCCAATGATACAATAAAAATCCTCTTCTATGGATTTTTACCATAGATAGGTATCGACCATAAAGGCATCCCTACCATGATCCCAACAATGGATCAATTGCATCAATAAACATTGTTCCTCTTGAGGGAGTTAGCCTCCTCATAAAACTTAAGGAGGTCAAGTTCCCTCAAAATGTAATAAGTTCAAGTTGTAATAGTTTTATCTATAATAGGACCAAACTTGAAGGACTCTCATGTTAGGTACCAGATATATTATATTAAGAAGAAAATAGAAATATTTTAGAAAATACCAATGGGACAACAAAAGGTAGAGAACCACAACCAAAAATTATACCTTTATTGATAGAAAGCTGTGTTCACTTGTCTCTTCAAGGGGGAAACCTCCAACAAAGTAAAAATCTATTACAATAATTCTCAATACAAGGCTTTCTCATGCATCCTACTCTTATTTATACTAATTATATCTTCTAAAGAACATTATGAAGGAATATATTTCTAGAAGAGGAAGCTTTTATTAGGTCGTCTTACATTGACTTGTTCACATTTATTAAATACGCCTTATTAACTAATGTTGGCCTTTATTACATGGAAAATATATTATTCTACCTATGTGATGGGTTAGGGAGGTTAGGTCCCTAACATTCCCTCCCCCTTGAAGAACAACCTCATCCTTAAGGCTTGAGATGAGAAAATTGTTGTAGAATGTTGGTCGGCTCCCAGGTGGCATCTTCTAGAGTTGTATCTTTACATTGAACTAAAATTACTTGATGGTGTGCTAATGGAGACGATGCTCTCTGTCAGTTAAAATATATGTTATCTATTTCGACATTAAATTGTCAACCTGGGGCTCGTAGGCTTCGAGGTGCCAACATTGTATGTGCAGGTCTAGAACTCCAATCTAGCCTAGTCAATCTAATGCCAATAAACTCAAATAATGAAGAGATTTACTTTAAATTTACAGAGTAATATATAGCTATGAATGGTGAACTCATTATTCTAAGTAATCAAATCTTGAATAAGAACAAGTTATCTTTCTTTAAAAACAATCTTTGATTATGGACAGTGAACTAATCAAAGCAAACTATCTTTCTTCAAAATGAGCAGCATCATGATAACATTTAAATGTAATGATTATGATAACATTGTGCAAAAGAGATTAAAAATCAACTATTATCCTATCACTCTGATGTTGGAAATAAATTTAACCATTTATGCAAATCTACAAGAAGTAATCAAAATTCACAATTTAATAAAGTAGATATAGTTAAGAAAGATATTGCCTAAATAACCAAATGTGAAGTAATTTACATCTTATGAAACAGAGGAAGAAAGTTGTGATTGCATAGTTAAACAAATATAAACATATACCCATTAATAAACTACAACCTGTATAACAAGATGTTAGGTGTCAGAATATAGACAAGTAGATATAGACAACTGTCAATATCATGTAATACACATATAATTCCATGGAGCAATCTGCAAGTTATGTAAAAGATATACACATCAACACAATTTTAACAAGTAATTCGAAATTAGCAAGTGATGAAAGTAAAATGCGAAAATAGAAATAAATAGGGATATGAACAAGCTACCTAGACTACTGGTGGGCCCCCCAACAGTCGTGGCACTACTCAAATGTAAAACGCAGTCACAAACTTAGCATAGCATTTTTATTAACATCAAAAATAGAGTTTTTACAGAGCAAATCGATATGATGGTTGTGAATATAAAAATCATGTTCTAGTGGCATAAACAAACCAGTATTTATAGAGTTTGTACATAGCTAAGAGGTCGACCACTGAAAGGGTCGACGCTCTCTAAAAAAATAAATTCATTAAAAATTCGTCAACAAACAGCATCTCTCCAACAGCTTTGTGCACTCAAAATAGAAGTTGAATCAACTGCCCAAATTTGAATGTGTTGAGTTCCATAGCTGGAGGGTGTGAGCAGGCACAAAACCCATGTCTCTGATTCACCCATAGAAGCCCGTCGATATGCTAACCGCCAACTGCATTATGCTCTGAGTGTCGGATCGAGTATTGGATCGAAGGTCAGAGGTCTGGATCGAGGACCACAAAATGCTCTCAATTCGTCCACAATATTAGGAAACAAACCTTGAGGGACCTAATTGGGCATATTAGGTAGAAAATCCATGTGTCAGATTTTTCTGATTCAACTTCATCCTCCCACAAATTGAGCTCGAAGTTCACTACCTGGAAAAAGGGTTTGATGAAGGTATGGATGGAGGTTCAGATGAAGGACTGGATGGAGGGTTGGATCTCATTTTTGGCCTATTGCAAGCAAATGAGAAATGTTAAGAAATCATAATCACTCAATTGAAGATAAATTAGCATAAAATCATCATAAAAGAATGATTACATATACCTCATGTTGTCCCATAATCCATGGAAAATTGATGCACAAAACCTGATAATACCTTCAAAAAGAGATAAATAAAGTCATAGAGCGTATAACTTCCATATGAAAAAAGGAATTTGGGTATCGGAAAAATAGGCAAAACACGAAATCATCATTTCCCCCATGCCTAAGAGTTTGCAGGTCCCTCTGCAACAAAAATGGGTCACCAGACATAGCTATACTTGTGAAGGAGGGGGTAGATTAGCTTTAGACGCCTCTCCCTCGTGTCCTAGAGAATTTACCTTTGCTTGAAGGACAACATTGTCATGGTGCAAATGATGATCCACGATTTCATGTTTTATGAGATGTTGGATCAGCTGAGCATTCTCTTTTTGCAATTTCTCAACAGTTGGGAATTGATCAGATTTTTCAAGAGAGGAAGGCTTAGGCTTCTTAGTAGATGTAGAATATATGTCATATTTAGAAGAAGGTGTAGGAATCTGGGAAAAGGGGGTAACAATGTCTTTTTTAGGAAGACTAGGTGTGACAGGATCAAATTCTTTTGTAGAATCTTCTCTAAGTTTATTATGAGGGATTTCATGGTCAAAGGATAACTGGATAGGATCTGTGGTAGTTGGAGGTTAAATCAAATCGCATAAACGATGTTATCAATGTCCAATGGACATTATGATCATAAAATGAAATCATAAATTAAATTTTCCCTTTTAACAAGTGTAAGAGATAGATACACCACCTTTATTAATCTTAATTCATCACTTCAATGAATATAATCAAACCCCATTGATCGTACCTGAATGAAAATCGCATTTGCAGTTGCAGCGTTTATACAATACCTTATCTGATTCTCAAAATGGCACTCCATCTGGTCCTCCAGATGGCACTCCATCTTGTCCCATGTGTAGGTAAAAACTATCCAATAGTAAATGGGCATTTTCCCATAGCACTTAGATTGGACGATTTATGGCAGGCATGGTGAACATGAGCATGGATAGGATGAGAATGAATAGAATTATAACATCAATTTTGCATTGCCTTCGTTATTGATCAATAACAAAACAAACGTTTGTTCTTCTTCTCATGGGCTTGTAATACAAATGGCAGTGTTTAGCATTTGTTATTGATCTGTAATTGTTATTTAAGTGTAACCAGTCTTCCCTTGTATTAGATATAAACATATATTAAGAAAAAATTGTAAAGTATAATGCACAATAGGCTTATTAATTATACACATAGAATTATGTCAGCAGTATAAATTTTATCATGCCAATACAAACAACTGTTGATATAATAGCCTGAGATGTTGTACAAAGACAGTATGAAAGAATTTTGACAGAAATCCTACTTCCTCTTATCATGGGCTTGCAATACAGATGGGCCATTTTTAGCTTTTTATAGCTTAGGAAACCCCTCCCAGACCGAAGATATGGCACAGCCTTGTGCCATGAATTAATTGGGACTAAACTTTCATTCATTTGAAATTTTTTTTTATTGTCAACAATAGTAAGTAAGAAATCTTCAGGAAAATGAAGCCAACATTATTATTCTAAGAAAAACTAGAACTCAAAAAAAAAAAGTATTAATGTTATGTTATGGGAATAACCAAAATGACACCATACTAATTCAGATTTCTTAATACAGACGATTTTGTCAGCTAGTCACATTTTATGCTCATGAAGACCATATAAGTTGTGATAGGGGATTTTCCTCATGTCCCTAGATAGAAAACATGAGGGTATAGATGATCTATAAAACCCATAGGAAACCAGTCATCCCTGCTTACTTCTCAAAGGCTTATTGTCATTCAAGTAATATGGATAAAGTTTGCAATTGAGTTCATTAGACTCCTAAACTTATGGGTCCCACTTCTAGGATAGTGACATCCTAGGTATAGTATGAATTAGATGACAGGGTTTTAAGAGCAACTTACATACATTCTCAAATGGAAATTAGATGAGATTTATTTAGCCCTTTTTTGGCTCAACCATGCATGCTTCTTCTTAAGGATTTACACAAGTATATCGTTCATATGGACAAATATAGATTAGGCATAGTAAGAGACACCAAAGTCAGAACCCATTTCCAGCAAGCTTGTTCAGTACCCCGATGGGGTAACTTTGATATATAAGAAATATCCTCCTCCAGGCAGAATTCCCATTGCCAACAAGCTTGTTTAGTACCCTAATGGGTTTTCCTAGTCATACCATAGGCTGCTACCCGCTGCCAGAGGACCTGTTCAGTATCTCGGCGGGTTAGCCTCTTACACCCATATTACAGCCTTTACCACGACCCTTAATATTTGTATGTATGTATTACTTTCGCAATGAGATGGGGAGGCAACTCTGAAAACCTTTTTATGGAATGGGATGGTATATGGGTTGGAAGACACTCTATAAATTGCCCATAAAAAAATGTTTGCATGAAAAATAGACTTATGCATTTATATTATTCCAAAGACATTATCATGGTCAAACTTACTTAATGTTAAGTGGATGAGGCCATAAGAGAATGACTTAAATGTGTCTCTAGTCCCTAAGTTTATCTTCTTCATATATAATTATAGTAGTGTTCCCTCAAAAGTAGGAGTGGCATCCACTCTCCTGCTACTATTTGATAAGGATGCTTGAATAACAAGATCTGATATGAAACCAGAATGTACAAGTAACCTATAGGTATTACTAGGTAGACCTTGAAAATTTAAGTAAATCCCCATAATGTATTAAAGTTGGCCTTCAGGTTATTGTTATTAATGATGGTCTGAAATATGTATGTAATAAGGGAAATAAAGATCCGGAAATTTTTTGGTTTCTAGTATTAAACTATCAATACTATCTTTATCTTAGTTCCTTTATTAAAAAAAAAAAACACAAATTGGGGTTGTATTAATATTTAAGCTAAACTAACAACATACATCATTTATTCATTATCCTACTTTGCCTAAAATGAAAGGAAAAGATTTATTCAAGTGTAAGAACTTTTCTAATATAACAATCTGCGAAGCAAGATAAGAAACATACTCATATCCACATATGAAAAATTTACCACAGTGATTACCTGGATATGAAGAACCAACCTACCTACTTGTTTTGGCATCAAAAGGTGTTGAAGAAGAGAATAGAATTATGGCTTGATGACCTCTTGAAACCAAATTTCAATGTAATCTTGATGTTTATCAGCAGTAATTTCTAAGCCCTCCTTCATCATGCCATGCAGATCTTCTTCTAGATGATTGCTAAGAAAAGTAAACAAACTAAGAAAAGTAAGCAAACTAAGAAAAGTAAGCAAACTTGCTGAAAAAGTAAACACTCTTGCAGAAAGGGAACAACAAGGCTTTGGAGCAATCCATTAAAATGAATGTGTAGGTTCTTACCTCTCATCTTAAATCCCCCCCCCCTTGTTGTGTAATTGAAGGAAACCTACCTACCTATGCTCTAATCCCTTTAGCACCTCCCCGGCAACAGTGCCAAAAATGTCAAGTAAAATATATGCTATTTATTTCGACGTTAAATTGTCAACCAGGGGATTGTAGGATTCGAGGTCCCAACATTGTATGTGAAGGTCTAGAGCTCTAATCTAGCCTAGTCAATCTAATGCCAATAAACTCAAATAATGAAGAAGTTTACTTTAAATTTACAGAGTAATCTACAGCTATGAATGGTGAGCTCATTATTCTAAGTAATCAAATCTTGAATAAGAAAAAGTTATCTTTATTTAAAAACAATCTCTTATTATGGACAATGAACTAATCAAAGAAAACTATATTTCTTCAAAATGAGCAGCATCATGATAACATTTCAATGTAATGATTATGATAACATTGTGCAAAAGAGATTAAAAATCAACTATTATCCTATCACACTGATGTTGGAAATAAAGTTAACCATTTATGTAAATCTACAAGAAGGAATCAAAATTCACAATTTAATAAAGTAGATATAGTTAAGAAAGATATTGCCTAAATAATCAAATGTGAAGTAATTTACAGCTTATGAAACAGAGGAAGAAAGTTGTGATTGCATAGTTAAACAAATATAAACATATAACCATTAATAAACTACAACCTGCATAACAAGATGTTAGATGTCAGAATATAGACAAGTAGATATAGACAACTGTGAGTATCATGTAATACACATTTAATTCCAGGGAGCAATCTGCAAGTTATGTAAAAGATATACACAAAAACACAATTTTAACAAGTAATTCGAAATTAGCAAGTGATGAAAGTAAAATGTGAAAATATAAATATATAGCGATATGATACTGGTGGGCCCCCCAACAGTCGTGGCACTACTCCAATGTAAAATGCAGTCACAAACTTAGCATAACATTTTTATTAACATCAAAAATAGATTTTTTACAGAGCAAATCGATATGATGGTTGTGTATATAAAAATAATGTTCTTGTGGCATAGACAAGCCCGTATTTATAGAGTTTGTACATATTTGAGAGGTCGACCACTGAAAGGTTTGATGCTCTCTAAAAACAAAAATTCATTAAAAATATGTCAACAAACAACATCTCCAATAACTTTGTGCACTCAAAATAGAAGTTGACTCAATTTCCCAAATTTGAATGTGTTGAGTTCCATAGTTGGAGGGCATGAGCAGGCACAAAATCCATGTCTCTGATTTGCCCATAAAATCCCGTTGATATGCTAACTTCCAACTGCATTGCACTCTAAGTATCAGATCGAGAGTCGGATGGAGTACTGGAACAAAGGCTAGAGGTTCATATCGAGGACCACAAACTTCTCTCAATCCATCCAAAATTTTAGTAAATGGCTTTCTAGGGACCTAATTGGGCATATTAGGCACAAAACCCATGTGTCGGATTTTTCTGATTCAACTTCATCCTCCCACAAATTGAGCTCGAAGTTCACTACCTGGAAAAAGGGTCGAATGAAGGTCTGGATGGAGGTCCGGATGAAGGACTGGATGGAGGGTTGGATCAAGTTTTTGGCCTATTGAAAGCAAACGAGAAATGTTAAGAAATATTAATCACTCAATTAAAGATAAATTAGCATAAAATCATCACAAAACAACGATTACACATACCTCATGTTGTCCCATCATCCATGGAAAATGGATACACAAAACCTAATAATACCTTTGAAAAGAGATAAATAAAAGCATAGAGTGTATAACTTCCATATTCAAAAAGGAATTTGGGCATCAGAAAAATAAGCAAAACATAGAGTCATCGCTCTCATTGGTTCAAGACTACTTGTGGTTTAACCAAATGGAACCTTCTTCATCCAACTCAGGGAGACTGGTTTGAGTTTGGCACTTAGTTCCAATCACTTTCTTTAATCACGAGACATGAAAAACAATATGGAGCTTAGAATGATGGGACGGAGCTAACTGGTAGGCCATAAGCCCCACTTACTTGAGAATTGTATAAGGTCTATAAAAATTGGGAGCAAGTTTGTGACATTGTTCATCTTTGAGTGAAGTATGCTTATAAGTTTGAATACGAAGAAACACATGGTCCCCTTCAGAAAATTGATGTTTGAAATGACCCTAATCTGCTTCTTTCTTCATGGGATTCTGAGCCATGACCAAATTTGCTTTGAGGGCATGGAGAATGGCCCCTCGAACTGTAAGATTTTTGTCAACCTCCTGAAACTTTGAGACACCTGGCATGTATGAGAGAACCGACGGTGTATTTTATCCATAGACTGCTTCAAAAGGAGTCATGCTAGTAGTTGTATGATAAGATGTGTTGTACCACCATTCAACTAGGGGTAACAATTGAGCCCACTAATTTTTTCTATCATATGCAAAACAAAACAAATATGTTTCCAAACACTTGCTGACAACTTTAATTTCACCATCAGTCTAGGGATGATAGGTGGTATTGAGATGCAATTGGGTTCCCTGGATCCTGAATAATTCTTGCCAAAAACTGTTGGTGAAAGTTGGATCTCTGTCAAAGACAATAGAATGAGGCATGCCATGAATTTTGAAGATATTATCCATGAAAATTTGAGCCACTGTGGATGCACTGAAAAGGTATTGAAGAGAAAAAAAAATGAGAATATTTGGAAAGACGATCGACTACCACCATGATCACTGACTTATTTCCCAATTTACGTAAGCCAACAATGAAATCCATAGAAATATCCCTCCAAATAATAGGGGGAATCAAAAGCAGTTGGAGTGTGCATGGAGATTTGTTTGTTTCTCCCTTATTGTGTTGATAGACATCACATTCAGCCACAAAGGTGTAGATTTTGTGTTTCATACCTTCCCCCAAAAAATAACATTTGACCCTTTCATAGGTTTTGGTAAACCATGAATTCCTAGTTGTGGGTGAAGCATGAAGCTCAAAAAGCATCATGGATTTAAGTTGTGACTATTTTCTTAAATAAAAACAACCTTTGTAGATAATCTCTTCATTGTACCAAGAGTATCCTTGAGAATCTTGAGAACGGTGTTGCAATTGTTGGATTAGGAAAAAAAAAATAGGGTCTTGCAGTCGTTCTTGGTGAACAGCTTGGAGCCAATCAATTACAATGAAGGAGAGGGAAAAGAGGGACCCTTATTCTTCATACTTTCTAGAAAGAGCGTTAGTAACCACATTTTCTATTCTCTTCTTGTAAATGATCTCATAATCATATCCAAACAGCTTGGTCACCCATTTTTGTTGCTCTGGGGATGAAATGTGTTGTTCTAGAAAACACTTGAGGCTTTGATGATCAGTTTTAATTTGGAAGCATTTCCCCAATAAATAAGAATTCCATAGATCCACGACATGCAGAATAGCCAACATTTCTTTTTTATAGATTGATTTTCCCAAATGTCTCTTCGAAATTTGTTCTCTAGTGAAAGGTAAAGGCTTGTCATATTGCATGTGGACTGCCCCAATTCCTTTCACTGAAGCATCACATTCCAGGACAAAAGTCTTGGTGAATTCGGGAAGTGCCAGGAAATGAGTTGTGCACATAGCCTCTTTCAAGGCATGGAAGGATTGATCAGTGGTTAGAGTCCAAGAGAAAGCACTATTTTTAAGGAGAGCAGTGAGAGGTGCCATAATGTTTCCATAATTATGAACAAACTTGTGATAATATCCCATTAAACCCAAAAAAACACGCAAACTCTTAAGATTTTTAGGGCGATACCAATCCTTCATAGCTTCAATTTTCTTAGGATCCACCCATACACAATCCTTGCCGACAATATGCCCAGGTACTCCACTTTTGAGCCTCCAAAGGCACATTTAGATTGTTTGAGGAAAAGTTGGTGCTAAGAGAATAGATGGAGAACTTGATCCACATGGGCAAGATGGGTTGTTCAAGTTTTACTATAGATGATAATATCATCAAAGAAAACTAAGACAAAATGACAGAGAAAAGGACAGAAGACATGATTCATGAGATTTTGGAAAGTGGAGGGAGTATTACATAGGCCAAAGGGTGTTACCAAGAACTCATAGTGACCCTCATGAGTTCTAAATGCAGTCTTAGGAATTTCTTCATCTTTCATACGTATCTAGTGGTAGCCAGAATGGAGATCAAGTTTAGTAAAGTACTAAGCACTGCTCAATTCATCCAATAGATCATAAATGATATAAATGGGAAATTTGTCTTTGATGGTGAGTTTGTTGAGGGCGCAAAAGTCTGGACATATTCACCAAGTACCATTTTTCTTGAGTACCATGACCATAGGAGAAGAATAGGTGTTGATACTAGGACGGATAACACCCACGTCGAGCAATTCTTGAACAATTTTCTCAATTTCATTCTTCTATGAAAAGGGATGACGATAAGGGAGAACATTGGGAGGAAGACTTCTTGGGGCTAGAGGAATGGAATAATCATGAACACCGTGGGAAGGGGGAAGTCAATGGGGAGTGGTAAAAATGGCTTGGTGTTGGGAGAGGATATATTAGAGGTCAAGGTGCACAGAGGTTGTCTCAACTACTTGAATGAAATGGAGTTGGAAAATAATTCCTGAATGATATTTTCTTAGAATTTTTTCCACTCAATGGGGACTGATGATATCAATGGATCCTATTGTGATGCCTTGGAACTGATAGTGTTGTCCCTCCTGTTGGAATTGAATGGTTAATTCCTTAAAATCCATGAGGATGGTACCTAGAGTGCGTAACCATTCAACACTGAGCACAATGTCACAATCACCCATGTTGATACAAACATGTGATATTTCAAGTGGTACTGACCAATCTATAGGCACACATTTTCACAACACCCACCACATTTCATGGAACCACCATTAGCAATCATGATTTGAAAATTGTTGACAGCACAGGTGAAACAATTGATTTTTTGGATAATGCGATGATGAATAAAATTAAGGGTTTTACCACTATCAACAAGGATTATGACTTTCCTAGTTTTAATGTATCCAGTGAGCTTGAGGGTTTGGGGAGCATAGAAGCCAGTGAGGCTGTGCAACGAAATGAGTGGTTCAACTTTTGGTGGATCAGCGAGCAGAGTAGTATCATCTATGGGGGTAACTCTTCCACGGGGGAAGCTCCAGCCTTCTCATCAGCAACATCCTCAAAAATGGCCATAAAAAGTTTTTGATCCTTGCACTTGTGCCCAAGAAAATATTTTTCATCGCAATTATAGAAAAGACCCTTGAGTTGGTGTTCATC
>ML811074.1:86849-110410 GCA_009831015.1 Picea engelmannii
CTAAACTTATCCTCTTATGATACAAACATGTCAACGAGAGTGGTAATAATGTTTCACGATTTCAATGTATCTCCACCTAGAGAAAACACAATATTTATTAGCACGTCTCAGGGATTTCATAATTCCCTTCAATTTCCTTATTCCCTATTTCCAAGTTGGATTCCATATTTAATTGTTCGTAGGAACCCCAATCTCACCGCTCAAGTTTAACTTTATTCTTTCATACCGTCCCCTAGTAACTCTTTACAAATTCAAATGCATCAGTGCATATTTAAATTTTCAATATCATTCTTTGCTTATCATAATCCTTCTCAATCTTTCGTCCTTCAAGCTCTCCACAACAATGTCACGATAGCCGCAATGCTCCACCAATCTTCCATTATTTAGACTTTATCGGGACTTTCAATTCCCGATATATGATGAACGCCTTTCCTCGGAGCACCAGCCCCTTCCAGCTATGCGACGGTCCATATGACCGCTCCCCATGCGATCGTAGCCTTATCCCTCTATCGGGGTTTCGGGCTTCACGAAACTGAAAGGTGTAGGACTTACGTCCTCAGGATCCCCGATCCTCCAATCTCCGATGCCACCTGTCGTTAACTCCCGTCAAGGTTGGACCTTCCGACACCTGTCCAATGTCGTACCCTTAACTCCATCGGGAAATCGCATGTCGGAGGTTTACACACTCACTCATAAACCCTTCCTGGCTCCGGACCCCGATATGGAGTGACACCTGTCCTCCACATAAACGTCATGGTTGTGGGACCCGTCTCGTTTCGGGATTTTGCGACTTCTCCGGCCATGATTCCTTTGTATGCAGGAAACCCAAAATGCCAAACCCCGATCCCTCGGGATCCCCTGGCACGCGTCCTCATAATGAACGGCTCAGATCTCATCGGGAAATCGCGGATCGCGATTTCCTGTTGCCCAGTTCCTTACCATCGAAAACTCCGACGGCGCTCGATCCTTTGCCACCTGTCCTCGTAGACGGACGGTCCTGATTGATTCTCGGGGTTTCGGTACTTACGATTTCCTGGTTCTCATGAACTCGAGAACTCCGATTTCCCGATGGGCCAATCGCCTATGGTTCTCGATGGTAGCCACCTGTCTCACAGATGGACGGCTGTGATTGTACCAGGATTTTCCTACGGTTTCCCTACTCTTCCCAGATGATGGATACCTATCCTTCACTTTGACTCTAGTGGTCCCACCTTGCTTACGTCACCATCGGGATATCGCCGATCGCGATCCCCAACGACGCAGTTTCCTTATATTCGAAAGCCCCGATTTCCCGATCCACGACTCTACGGGATCCTCTGACACGCGTCCTGCACAATGGACGGTCCAGATCTGATCGGGAAATTGTGTATCGCGATTTCAATATGTAACGGTTCTATACTCTCAAATATCCGATGGTAAAGTCCCGACGCCTCCCAAACGCTGACACGTGTCCTTCCGAGATCAACGGCTAGGATCCGTTCTTGGGATTTCGAGGACCACAAGGTCTCAATTTTCTAACTTCACAAAATCCCCATGACTCAGATTTCCCGATGACTCTTCCGGGACTCTTCTTCTGCATGCTAGGGCTTAACCCCGGCGCAACTTCTCGATATCTAATGGTTGGCGGGATTTCGTCAATCTTCTCTATAAGATCCCGACCGTCGATTTCTTCCTTCCTGAAGACCTTCTCGAAAATGGCTAAGTATCCTTCCCAGAACTTGCTCTCCAACGCCTACGCTTGCAACTCTTGTTAAAACACTCCATGGCACAAACTCCTATGCTCTCCTTTAGTAATATCACGAAGGTGCTATACCTCCTGAGCTTTTCTACTCTGATTCCTTCAGAGGAATTTGCGCACACTCCTTGCGCTCAACATTCAACAACTTCCCAGTGTTGAATCCTTTCGACTCTGCGCACTCCTGTAGAAACAGTCACATATCTCCTTTTCTCAGATTCACAACTGAGACTTCTTCTTCAGCCTACGCACTCCTTGCATGGCTTCAACAACCCACTTCCACTTCTGGGTGAAATGAGAACAAAAGTTAAACTACTGAGCCTTCATCCCGTAGCTACGTTGGCCTTGTGCTTTACTCGCCACTCCTAGTACATATGCCACCAGTCTAGGCCTTAACACCATTAATTAACCTTAAGGTAGATTAACCTTCTACTTAAAATTTTTATTATACTAACTTAACTTAGCTTATCTTTACTTTAATTTTAAACTAACTTAATTTTATATATATATAAATTACTTATACTAAATTATTTAATTTACATCATATTATTTTTAACACCTTATATTATATCTATATAAAATAATTGAACGTATTACCAAGGGTTCGGGCACGCATGGTTTCCACGTGCTCGTCTGGCTTTCTCAAGCTCCCTCGTATCTATTCCCAAATTCTACACCTATCAGTCTTTCAACTCTCTACGCGTCCTACCTCTGTCCCACTTTCTCATCCGCTGGGACTTTCCTCACATCAGTCTTTGTCCAACATAGACCTACCTCTGCTCTGCTCAGAGGTTTTCAGAATCTCCTTTTTCCATGGCTCACCTCCACACCGTTGTTCTGAGCATTTTACCAGTTCGTTTTGCAAAAACAGAGTATATTTCTATGGCCCCTGACAAGATCCAGGACCTGGATTCCAGTCTCCTTGAATTGTTGGGAACAACTCCTTTGTCTGTACATTTTGCGGAGCTCACTCTCAGCTATAGTAAGAGGTACGATTCAGTCCGCATGTTGTGCACAGTTTCAGTACCTTCATGAAGAACACGGGGTTATTCGTATCAGAAATTGTATAAACCTAGCTTACACGGTGGTAATGAATGGTGATTTCTTCTTTTGAAACAAAATGATTTGCTTGTAATTCCAGCCCTGTACGGATTTTGGGTATTTTGCTTTCAATTTCTTTCATTTATATTTATAAATTTATTCGCCTGTGCATATGCATGTAGTTAGCTTCATATATATTGCCTTCTGTATTGCTCACGCCCTTTTCTCCTAACTATGAAATTCTCCACTCGAATTTCGGGTTTCAGGGTTTCCTTATGCCCGATACCAAGAGCTTCATGTCCTCACGGACTCCCAATCTCCGATATGGCGATGTGCCTCCTTCTAGCTTTAGTCCTCCCTTAGGCTATGCTTTGGTCCATGTGGCCCTGTCCTATGTGACCGTAGTCCTATTCCTTGTCGGGATTCGGGGTTTCGCGACTTTCACTGTCACGAACCTCTGTCCTCACAGACTCCCGATTACCAAATCTCCGATATGGAACTTTATGTGCTAGCCCTCCAGGCTAGACATTCCCCTCATATGACCATCATTCCATGTGGCCCCGGCCCTATCCTTCGTCGGAGTTTCGGGGTTCCAAATGTCGAACCTCACAAGTCCTTAGGACTCGCTATTTTCCGATCCCTGACATGATCCTAGCGCCTTAGCCCTTAAGCTATGCTCTTGATCTACACGACTTGGCCTTGTGACCACAGCCTTATGGCTCCCCATCGGGTTTCGGTCCTTCTCGAGCAAGAATTTTTCCTTACTTCAAATTTCGCAATGCCTTAGCGTTTACTTTTGGTCAACAAAGGTTTAAAAGTGGGTTAAAACTTTAAATATTGCGAGTGATCTGTTAATGAAATCGGGATTCGGGGTTTCCCATAACAATCACGAAACCCTGGTCTTCGATTTCGCGACATGATTAAGGCCTAATTAAAACATTGATTAATTAATCCTCTTTAACAAAGGTTTAAGTGTTAAGTCACTCACGTCATGTAATCTACCACGTGTCCACTGTTGACCCTTCTGTGGGCCCCGCTATCCCTTGACCCATCGGGAAATCGCGTTTTGCGATTTCCTAATGCATGGATACCTGGTTCACGGGATCCCCGATTTCCCGATGACTCGAACCCCGATGGATGATTCCTTATCGGGACTTCTCCGATAACGCCGATCTCGTCCACGCGTCCCGTAAATGAACGGTCCCAATCCCTTCGAGGTTTCGGAACTTGCGATGCCACGGTTTCCTTGTTCTCAGAAACTCTGATTTCCCGATCTGCGACCTTCGCCCGATTCCCGACACCTGTCCTATGTAAACGGACAGCTCTGATATTCTCGGCTTTTCGAGACTCGTGGTGTCTCGATTCCCTTGCCCTCGAGAATTCCGATTCTCTGATGGCCAATATCTCGACTCTCGCGCGATCTCTGCCACGTGTCCTCTAAAATGAACAGTTCATATCTTGTCGGGAAATCGTGGATCGCGATTCCGTGTGACATGATTTTTGTGTGCTTGAAAACTCCGATTCCCCGATTCCCGACTCTCTCCAGGGTTCTGACACGCGTCCTAAATGATGGACGGTTCAGATCAACTCTCGAGGTTCACTACTTTACAAGGCTAGGAACCTTTACTTACCCGTACCCCGATGACCAAATCCCGATATGGTGGTCACGCGACACATGTACTCCTTGAGATCCTATGGCTATGACTCCTCCACCGTTCCGGGGTTCTTCTGGTCACGGATCCATGACTCCTGAAGCTCCGGAATATCGATGAACTCTCAACTCCTTGCCACCTGTCTCCAACAGATGGACGACTCTGATTGTATCGGGGTTTTCACTATGGGTTTCCTGACCCCTTTCTCATGGAACTCCCGATTTCACGAACTCCGATATCCCGATGCCTTCACACATCTCGTCGGGATTTCTCCTCCCGTATTCTTTGAGGACTTAACTCCCTCGCAACTCCTTGCAGATCCGTTGGCTGTCAGGTATCCGCCCAAGATCTGACGGTTCAGATCTGTTCTCCTTTGGNTTTTAACAATCATCGAGGCTTAATGTAGGCAAATAGTTCACACTATTCCTGCGCGGTATAAGTCTGCTAAATTTCCTTTTTCCGACTGCACATTGGCAGTTCCTCATTTAGGTAAGTTCGGAATGAAGTAGGCCTTTTCAAGATCCTGCAAATGTCCTTTTTCATTGTATTTAGTATAATATGTGTAGTTATTAAATTTTCCAACTTCAAGCCTTAGACAGAAGTTTCCCTCAACATTTCATCGATTTTCAGGTGTCAGTACTACCCGAAACTTAATTGACAAACATTGCTCAATTAAATTTAAATTATCAACTCTCCTTTTCGTGCTCAAATAGCTTTATCAGGCCGCTTTAAGGGTAGCCATTTTGTGGGAAGTGATTCTTCACCTATCTTGTTCAATGCCGCTATTTTAAAGGGCGTTCCTTTGAATGTTCAGACTAATACCGCATTATCCATTCATGATCCGGTTAACGGGTATTGTCTAAAATGGTCGCTTGTGGTATATGTGAGATCATTAGCTTGGATAATATAGGGGTGCTACCTTGAGTATATTTTCTCTTCAGAACACATTCCCATAGGAAATTGGCTAGACGTCACACAAAATAGTGTATCCTTATACCATTCAGATGATTCTAAAGTTGAACTCTGTATGACGACTTCAATTGTATTAGGAGGATAAATATTTACAACTTCAATTTTGGTCATGAACTTTCATATTCATTCAAATTTTGTATCCTTCTTTGGTAAACTATTTATTGTCTTAACAATCGTGGCATAATCTAGAACAAATATTCATTCAAAACTTATCTTTCCAAAGAAATATTATACTCCTTTTCAAGACATAGGAGGATTTAAGTAATTTATTGCCTTACCCCATTCTGGATCAATGTATATGCCTTCTTTACTCACAATATGGCTTAGTATTCTCCCTTATAATATAGAAATAAACACGTTTTTGGATTCAAAGATATCATGTGTTTCTTACAAGTTAAGCGTGGCTGGAGTTAATCATTTGGGATTTTGGCCCTTAGGCCCAGATTTCGAACTAAGACGCTCTGATACCATATGTAATGCCCGTATAATTCTAAACATCATTAAGTTTCCTAAATATTTCAATAAAGTAAACTGAAACAAAACTTCATAACATGATATTGACTTTTATAACAGCAACTTAGATTTATCACTAAATACTGATTTCATGACAGAAAGAAACAATTACATAACTTAACAAGTACCTGGATCTGATGCTAATTTCCGTTGCCTCTTTGCTTTGTTGCTGCCCTTCTGCTCCCTGCTACATAGATCAACCCTGCCACAAACAGGAAAATCACTGCCCAAAACTACTATCCTCCCTGCCAACTAGGAAAACTACCTAGCTCCAGGATATCTATGGATATCCTGGCCCTCCGTGCCCAAAACCTCCAGCAACTCAATGCCTCCCCTGATCAAAAGTCACAGTCCAGAACACTCTGTTCCTTGCTCACAGAAAAATACAACCGCCCAGAGGCTCTCTGCTCATGGAAAAACACCATCGTCCAGAGGCTCTCTGCTCACGGCAAAACAGTCCACATCATCCATTCCCCCCTGTCGAATGGTGCGCACGTCCCCCTCTTTCCCTCCCTTATTCCTCCCGGCCACCTCATGCAGTTACTCCTCCAACCACCCTACATCCTCCGTCCTTCGTCATGAGTTAATGTTTTATCTCCTTGGGATCCATGGCTATCCCTCTCTGCACACGCCACCATTTTATATCATTTTTCATTGATCTTTTAATTTTACTTCACAGGTCATTAAATGTGATCTGTAGTTTGAATTATTACTTAGTTAACCATAATTAAATTCTATTAATCAATTTTACTTTACGATCTTAAGCATGTATCCAATTAGGGTTGTTACAGGAATATAATGGGAGAGGTGTCAAATAAGGGTGTTGGGAAGGGTGGGTGGGACCACAGAAAGAAAACAAATTCTTATAAGTGAAAGGTACCATGGCGATCAGGGTGAAAAGGTGAATCTAATGGGATAGGTCACAAATAAGGGTATCGGGACCATGAAAAAAAAGGCTTAAAAATGATAGGTACCATTGTGATCAGGGAAAAGACAGGAATCCAATGGAATAAGTCTCGAATAAGGGTGTCAACAGGACCACTATACTTTCTTTTTTTTACCCCTGTAGAGTTATACTTTAGCCTGAAGAATATTGTAGTGAAAAAGTGCCTATTATCACAAGATTTGTACTTGTGTGAAGCCCAACACAAGTCCCCCAAATCTGTGTAACTATGGAAAATAGAAGGATTTCTCCCTTGATCACCTAAAGAAAGGTCTAGGTCGAGGAAAAATAGAAGGTATAAAGATGTTTGAGTACCTACCTAGAACAAGAACAATTTATAACATATATGTGATGATTTCCAAGCACAAACATGCAATTAATACCTCATAGGACACTAGACAATGAAAATTGCAATGACTGGTACAAATTTATAGTTGTATAACAATGTTATAATAGCAATATGAATTTGTAACATTAACAATAATGATAGCTTAGAATATCAACAATTGACCAAGAAAATTAAGCATGCATCACATAAAACATTATCCAATTGCTTCAAAGAAATTTTGAGTAAGTTAAACCACCTTTAGAAGAGTGTATGCAACAAATTAGAGTGTTTCAAATGGTTGTAGCAAACTTTTGCAATAACATCAATTTTACTAGCAAGTTAGTGAGTGTCGGTGTTAGCAATGTTAGTAGAAATCTTGAGAGAATTGAATGAGTGTTTTTTTCATCAATTTCACCATAAGAGTGTCGTAAAATCATTGCCTTTGAGGGCATTGGAGTATTTATAACAACAATACACAATGCTTGAAGATTGAACTAACAAAGACTAAGAGGTGGGGCTTAAAGTCTAAGGTGATAGAACATTAGGGCCTTAGGGTTTAAGCCTTAAAGAGAAGAATTGATAGAGTGAAATCACTTTTGGGAACTAGAAACCTTTTATCCCTTCTTAATACTTTAACTAGGTAAGAAAATCAAGTGTCTAAGGCTAAAATCCTTAAGTGTTATCACTTTAGGGCTTTAGGATACTAACCATAGCAAGGAGATTTCACCAATTTTGAACAAGAATAACCTTGTGAGAGGAGGAATCACTTATACTCATCTCTTAGGTTTTCACCGAGCAAGACGAATAGCATGAAAAAGAGAAATTACCATGAACATTGAAAGCACAAAGATAAAATTGCAGAAATTTCAGTTACGTCACCAAGATAGCATGAGATAAAACCCTAGTTGCTTAAATTCCATCCAAAAATCAACAAATGCATCCACAAAATGATCCTCCAAGCATGTTGCGTTAATAGAAGAGAGAGATAACCCAAGATAGAGAAAAAATTTCAAAGTTGTTCTCACAAATGGTGATGAATGAATGACGATAAAATAAAATTAGAAGGTCTTCTATTTATATGAGGCCTTCTAAACCAATTTGTCCACAAAAAATTTTCAACAACAAATTAGAAGACGGCCAACCCCCTTTATTTGTCTTTACAATATGAAAAAATAAAAATAAAAATACATAAAATAAAACCCTAAAAAGGGTGAGATCATGCCCTAGAAGGGTGGTGTAGGGATGAAAATTGAAATGTCAAGCCTCAAAGAAGAGAACATTGGGCCTCCAAAAACCATGTGTCATGATCTCATGTGCAAAAGCATCATGACATGTGTCTCCTCTTGTAAAAAAACCTCCCAAACCACATCATCCATCAAGCCTAGCCTCCAAGGTGATGTCAAGGGCCAAAGGTGACATCCTAAGGCTCCAAAGGCCATATCCAAGTATAGAAGGTGATGTCATGTGCGGCCCATCATCCTCCACTAGGTCCACAAGTCATATGAATCATGCCAAGCAAGCCACATTTAATAAAAGAACCACCCAAACAAGTGCATCAAATCCCCCCTTTTCAAAATAAATAAATTCTCAAAGACCTTATAAACTTTTCCAAATTTAGGTATGGGATGGGTGTGATGATGACCTATTAGGTAGGCCAACTTCCAAGTCAAGGAATGTTTCCCAAGAAGACCCTATCTAGATCATGTAATGAGTATGAGTGGATTGGGGAAGGACTCTTGGGCATGGATTTCCTGACATATCAAGGGTTCAGATTGTCTCATTTATGGGTGCCTTTGTGGAGGGTGTTCTACATTCTTGAGTTTCCTTTGTAATGCAACCTTTTTCCAAGCCTTTTATTTGCCTTTTTTATTAATTTTTAACATTGAGTGTTATCTGCAAAGAAAATAAAATATCATCGCAATGCCACTTGAAGTAAGAACACATTGGGTGTTATGTGCACTGGAAATAAAAGAACACCACAATGCATTCCCCCTTCAAGTGGGACACTTTTTCATTTTCTTAGTTAAAAGTATTGTATTCCTTTAGAGAAGTGTTTCATGACTCTCAGGACTTTAGGGAGAGCACTATTGGCCCTTGGTTATGGAAGGTTGTGAATATTAAGGAAATAAGCATGAAGTGTGAACTGCACGGAAGACAAGTTGACTGAGATTGGGTCGAAGTGGCCAAAAGAGCAGAAAAGAAGGAGTGAAGTAAGCGAAAGCAAGTCGTTGGATAGGGAAATCGATGAAGATAGATCAGCAAGGAATATGGATCATGGACAACTCAGAAAGAAGAAAAAGACACCAATGGATGCTTTAGAGCACCTCGCAGGAAAGAAGGAAAGACATGTTGGCGAAGCCCTAAAACTGCAGGTCAATTTGACCTAGGCTTTTGGTATTTAGGGTTTTGACGCCTAGGTTTTGGCCTAAGGTTGTCTAAGATTCATTGTAATGTATAAATAAAGGTCAAGAGGACCTGGGATGGGTTAGATTATCGTATGATGAGTGATCGTTGTTATTGTTTAGAGAGAAGTATTGTTTGGTGAGAGAAGTCTGTAATATCTTCAGCTGGGTGCAAAGATCAACCCTGCAGCTAGATGCATAGGGAGGGGAGAGAAGAAGAGAAAGAAAGAGAGATATGCAAGCTAAGAACGCAGATAGAACTTTATATTTTCCTATAATATCAAGAAACATAGTTATGTGGACGTAGCCCTAGGGAGAGCGTGAACCACGTATATCTTGTGTTCAGTGTGATTGATGTGGTGTTATTTTGCCTTATGATTACTCTGTTGTTGCATCATTGGGTTAGATCTGAGATTTAACTGTGAAAAGTAGGTTTAAGTTAGTAAATGATATCTAGATGTTGTGATGTTGTTGTTTTGGACCCACTTTGCATTTCCTCTAGTTGTAGACACATGTGTCGTGCAACCCCCTATTGCTACTTCAGGTGAGACTGCATCTTCTTTGCAGGTGTTGCCGAAAGGGCCAGTAGTTAGGGATTGTTGGTGCATTGTTAGAGTTGAACCCTGGGTCTTCCCCTGTGCCAACAAATGGTTCTGTTTCCAGGACCGGGATCTTCTTGAGGGAATGTCAAGGTGGTTTCCATCGAAGAAAAAGATTCATAAGTGGACAGAAGAACAAGAAAAGGACTTCGCAAAAGCACAGAACAAGAACCCTAATCTTAGCACATAGGATTGGTTGGAAAGGTATATCTTTATCGATATACATGAGATTTTCTTTGGAGGAATTCATAAGGAGCTATACGAGTGGCTAGCCAGATTAGCAGATACCCAGTTTGAAATCATACTCAGACCACCTATGGTTTGGACGTCGGTGTTGATAAAGAAGGTCAAGAGAGTTGATAACGTTGTGTCAAGAGCAGTCGATCACTGGTTTGATAGTACCATTGGAGGGTACATTACTAAGTTTTATATTGATAGAGTAGAATCATATAGCCAAGCAGAGAGATTTTTTTTTAAGGGACTTAGAGGAAAATTTTTACATTTTTTGAAGTTGCAGATCAAGATGTTGTTACATGAGAAGAACATCTTGAAGATACAGTAATCGGTTGGATTAAAGAGATAATGTTCAAGAACCTCAAACAGTGACAGTGACACAGAGTTTGGACACACGCGCAGTGGGAGATCATTTAGAGAAGTTCCTCTGGTGAACTTGTTTGAGCAAAATCATGAACCATCAGCACAAGAAGAAGGGTTCTACAGTGGAGAAGAAGAAGAGTTATTGAATGAGGAACATTCGGAGTCCGCTAGGGAAGACTGAAGAACCTCGCCAAGAAGAGTCAGAAACTTCAGGAACTACATAGAGTATTGAAGTAAGTACTATTACTCCTCATGTTATTTTAGCAGCATTAAGTAACCAGAGTAACCTAAGTTATTAGAGCACTCAGAGCACTGGTACAAGTGGTTCAGTGCATACTCAGTCAGGAACCCTAAGAAGATCTATGGCAGATGAGATGAGGTTACCCACCTTTAGGGGAGATGGATCTGAAGATCCTGATCATCATTGGTTCGTATGCGAAGTTGTATAGAGTATTAAGAATGTCACTGATGAAGCTGTTAAGAGAGCTTAGTTTAGTACTACCCTGAGAGACTGCGCATTGAGATGGTACATGAAGTTTTTCCAAGGATTTGTACAGCCTAAACCGCTAAGTGACATTAAGACTACGTTGATTGTTGAATTAAAGAAACCCAAGTCAGAGTCGTAGTGCATTACAGAGCTGAAAGAAATCAAGAAGAGAGTAGCTAAACCTGTTTGGGAGTTTGATCAGAGGTTTAAGACCCTGACAGGTCATTTGAGTTTTCAGATTCCATAGGAATGGAATAAAGAATGATTCATTGTTGCCCTCTTACCACACATCAGAGTCCCTCTGATGCAACAGAAGATCGCTTCACAAACTGAGGCGTTGGAGATCGCCATGAAACTAGAATACGCCCCTATGGGAGAGTCCAGCTCAAGTATGAGTCAAATTTTGAGTCAACTAACTAGCTTATCACTACAGGCCGAAGATATGAAAAAGGATAAGGGAAAAGATAAAAGAGAAGATATTTGGTGTATCAGATGCAAATCGAAGGGCCATGACAAGGAGCAGTGTCCTCTATTTCATGAGTACTTCACTTCAAGAGCTTTGATCCCTTTGAAGCAGGTTACTCTACCTTGGTGAGACGTATGTAGAAATCGACATCACCCTGGTTAATTCTATTACATGAAAAAATATGTTTAGACACCTACCAACCTTTACTGCACATTCTGTAAATCTATGGGGCATGATAAGAAATATTGTAGGGATTATGACATCTTGCATGAAAGATCAAGAGACACATATAGAATTCAAGGTAAAGTACAGCAAGAACAAAATACTACGTAGTTTAACTCCCTAGGAAGAGGAAACTTCAACCCTCGCGGTGGATTCTGAGGAAGAGGACGAGGAGGAGTTATATGTCGAGGTCGAGGTCGGATCATTTGTTATAACTATGCACAGCTAGTACATTTGGCAAGGGACTGTTAGAACCCTTGTACCACTTGCAGCTACTGCAACTCATTTGAACATGTTATTGAAGATTGTCCCATGATGTTAGCCAAACTTCATGAGAGACGAAGAGGAAACCCACAAGTACAATTAATTTCAGTAGAACCTCGTGGAGTGGATCCTAGAGTCATTGTTATCACTAGAGGAGGCATTGCTACAGGAGAAGATAGGATGACTCCAGCAAATATTACAGATGAATCACGGGTCAGAAGAACTACAGAGAAGACACCAGAGTTTGATCCGAGGAAATAAAAGAAGATATTTGAAGAGGCAAGAAGAGAATTTGGAGGAGATTAGGTTTCTTCATAAAAGGCACAACTAGAAGTGAGAGAATGAGGGATGCCCCTAGCATTCGATTAGTCTACATCACCGGGAGAAGGAAAAGATGTAAGCAAGCTTGTTAGTTTCCTGTATATGTTCATTGATTTGATTAAGGATGAAAGAGCCATACAAGAACTATAACACTTGATCCGACAGTATGAACCAGGGAAGGTAGACCCTTTGTTGAATAGAGTAGTACATCAAGTATCCAAAAAGAGAAAGACAAATAAGGAACTACACCTTAATGCTCAGATTGGAGATTATGATATAGATTATGTGGTCCTCGACTTAGGATCAAAAGTCAATGTTATGACGAAGCAAACCTGGGCACTAATGGGAAAACTTAAGTTAATTTACTCCCCTATTAGGATTAGGATGGATAATCAGCAAGTAGTAAGGCCCTTTGGGAGACTGGAGCATGTCCCTATGGACATCGACGAGGTAAGAACATTTGTGGACTTCGAGGTGATTGAGATAGTTGATGATAGTTGTCCTTATCCTACATTGTTAGGAATTGATTGGGCTTTCAACAATTCCACTCTTATTGACTTAAAGAAAAGAAGAATGATGTTTGAAGGTGATGGCCTTAGGTTCATTGCACCTCTGGATCCTGATGAAGGTCGAAGATACACAGAACCTATCAGAGAAGATGACAATGCATATGAGCTAGAGAATATATATAAATTGAGAGCGAGACATTAGGATTACATTAATCCTACAGCAGATGGGAATTTAAGTTGGTGAAGTGACAGTGCATGCTCATCGGACTAAGAAGAAGCACTAGAGAATTGGCAGAACAAAATGTATGAAGTCTCTGTGCAGAGGTGTGCTAGATTGACCAGGGAAGTTCGTTGGATTGGCACAGAAGTAAGAAATATGGCCACAATTGATGGTTTAAATCATTTAGAAACATTCTTATTAGATTTTGAAGAAATTGTACCAGTACAATAGAGATTGTTGGCACTGGATGAGGTCCAGTGGCTCTGAAAGAAACTCCATCAAGATGGTGGGGGACACATAAAAATAACATCTTGGACTGGATGCAATGTCGCACTTTGATGGCAATGCGCTTTTCAGAACAAGTAGAAGGATGTGAAGTTCGATACATAGGTCAAAGTTGTTCAAAGGACCATGTGCGAAGTTGTGAGGAGGCCTAGACTAGCATTCCTCAAGAACAGTGGGTGCATAAGTTCATCAACACTCTTGACACAATGCCTATCAATTGGTATCTTCAAGAAGAACTGTGCCTCACCACTTCACATTGGTACGATATGACTCAAAAATTTGTAACTACATTTTCATTTGAAATCCAGTATCCTTCAGTAGATCAAGCTCTACAAGTTATAAGATAGAAAGTCTTTGAGGAGGCACCTAACCTCCTTATTGAGCAAGAAGAGGATGAATGGACCGAACCTCTTCAGAAATTGCAAGGATGTTACAATATCAATTTTGATGAAGATGATGACCCTAGGAATGTGAACATCACAGAAACAGAAGGCCAGAGAGATCTAGAAGGACCAGGAGTCAAATTTCCTTTCATATGACAGTCGATCAAAATCAATAAAGTTAATATTGGAACAGTGCGATCACCTAAGCTTACTAATGTTGGAGATTACTAGGATGATGCCACCATTGATAAGATCACGGAAATACTGCATGAATATCAGGACTTGTTCCTAACCAAGTTCAATAATATGAAGGGAATTAAGGGGCCCATGGGAGAGATGAAGATCCCATTGAAACCAGATGTCAGACCAGTTAAGAAGAGACCCTACAGATTGAATCCCAAATATAAGCAGAAAGTGAATATTGAACTAGATAGGATGTTGGAAGCAGGAATCATAGAACTTGTGGAAGAGTCAGAATGGATTAGCCCTATGGTGGTACAAGATAAGAAGATAGGAGATATCACGATCTGTGTAGATCTCAGGAAGTTGAATGGTGCCTGCTTCCATGACCCATTCCCTACACTGTTTATAGACAAAGTGCTAGATAATGTAGGAGGTCAGGAATTTTACTCCTTCACAGATGGATTTCCGGGTTATCACCAGATCAGATCAAGATTTCCAAGGAAGATCACCACAAGACCACATTTTCAATAGAATGGGGATCCTACTAGTACACAGTGATGCCTTTTGGATTGAAGAATGCACCATCCATCTTTTCTAGGGTGGTGTTCGAAGCATTCAAGGAGTTTTTACATAAATTTTTGAAAGCATATTTTGATGATTGGATTGTTTTTAGCTTATTACAAAACCATATTGAATGTTTAAGACTAATGTTGGATAAGTGTCGGCAATTTCAGTTTTCCTTGAACCTGAAGAAGTGCATCTTCTTTTCACCCTTTGGAGTACTTCTAGGGCATATTGTGTGTAAGCAGGGGTTGTAGGTAAATCCATCCAAGATTGCCATTATTGTTGATCTACCCCCCCTTACCTCAGTTAGAAAACTTTTCACTGCACTGGGACATACTGGATACTATAGGAAGTTCATTAAGGGCTATTCACATATTACAGCACCTATGGAGAAGTTATTAAAGAAATATTGTCAGTTTCAATGGATAGCAGAATGTCAGCAGAGCTTCGACACACTGAAACAGAAAATGGTTACTGTGCCTATTCTAGTTTTCCCAGATTGGAGCAAGGAATTTCATGTGCATGTCGATGCTTCATCTATTGCACTAGGAGAAGTGTTAGCACAACCAGGAGTGGGAGATATTAACCATCTATTAGCCTTTGCTAGAAGGAAGCTATCTACAACTAAGATAAACTACACTAGCACCAAAAGAGAAGGTTTATCCATGGTGTACGTGTTGTAGAAGTTTCAACATTACTTGTTGGGAGGACATTTTAAGATGTTCACTGATCACTCTACGTTGAAATACCTAGTCAACAAGCCAGTGTTGGGGGGAAGGATATGCAGATGGTTACTGTTATTCCAGGAATATGATTTTGAAATAGTGGTCAAGCCAGGGAAAATGAGCAAGGGACCTGACCACTTGTCTAGGTTGGAGAATGGAGAGGAACCTACTAGTTTGGAGGATACACTACCATATGCACAGTTGATGGACATCAGAAGGGTTTATGATCACTTAGCCAAGATAGTCTATTTCCCATCAACAGGAATGGCACCTCGCAAATATACAATCATTCAGAAAAAATAGTTGGTAGTTTGCGCTACAGATTTGTCACTTATAGTTGGACAGCTATACAAGATGGGACCTGATGAGATCCTGAGGAGATGTGTTATGGAGGCAGAGACGCCACTGATTCTGGTAGAAGAACTTGAAGGTATCGCAAGAGGACACTACATAAGGAAAGAAACAATGCAGAAGGTTCTTAGAGCTGGCCTTTGGTGGCCTACCTTACATAAAGATGCTAAGGAATATTATAAATCCTATGATGTATGCCAAAGAGTTGGGAAACCTTCCAGAAGAGATGAGATGCCTTTAGCACCAAAGTTGACCTTACAGGCATTTGAAAAATGGGCCATTGATTTCGTGGGACCTATCAACCCACCAGGAAAGTGCACAGGAGCTAGATACATCATCACTGCGACAAAGTATTTGACAAGATGGGCATAAGGAAGAGCAGTGAAGGACTATAGTGCAACTATAGTCATCTGATTTATATTTGATGATATCATAACCAGGGTTGGATTCCCAAAGACCCTAATGAGCGATCAAGGTACACACTTTATTAACAAGACTATCGAAGCTTTGACTCGAGAATTTGAAGTCCACCATCAGAATAGTACTCCCTACCATCCACAAGCGAATGGGACGATCAAAGCTTTCAACAAGATCTTGGAGACAGCGCTAACAAAGATTTGCAGTGTGAATAGAGATGACTGGTATTTGAGAGTACCAGCAATGCTATGGGCCTATAGAACTACTTGCAAGAAGATGACAATGCAGACTCCCTTTAAGTTGGTGTATGGTCTAGAAGCAGTTGTCCCTATGGAATATTTGGTTCCTAGTCTCAGAATTGCAGAATTCACAGATATGGATGACACTGGCGTTGTTCAAGAGAGGCTTGCGCAGTTGGTAGAACTAGAAGAAGACCAATTTATTGCAGGATTCCATCAATAGGTACAGAAGGAATGAGAAAAGACCTACCATGATAGACATATCAAGAAGAAATCTTTTAAGCAAGGAGATCTAGTATTGGTATATGACAGCAAGTTCATAAAGCATCTAGGGAAGTTTAGAACACATTGGATTGGGCCATTTGAAGTTCCATATGTTACAGAAGGAGGAGTTGTGCAGTTGAAGACACCGAATGGAGAGTGGAAGGAAGGTTTAGTGAATGGGAGCCAGTTGAAATTGTACTATAACAACCAGCAGCCTCGCAACTCTCAGTGAAAGCATGAGAAGAAGGGTATTGGTACCATGTGCAATTGAAACTGGTTATTAGACACAGAAAATATAGTTTTCACAAGGAAGGGAGAGATACAGAAAAAAGAACAAGCTACCCCACACAGTCTGAAGATGAAGAAAAACAAAAGGTTCATACCTGAAGTGCCTCGAGATGAGTCACATGTGAGTGTTGGGGGCATGTTGGCCCTTGGTTATGGAAGGTTGCGAAGATTAAGGAAAGAAGCATGAAGTGTGAACTGCACGGAAGACAAGTTGACTAAGATTGGGTCGAAGTGGCCAAAAGATCATAAAAGAATGGGTGAAGTAAGAGAAAGCAAGTTGTTGGACGGGGAAATCAAGGAAGACAGATCAACAAGGAAGATGGATCGTGGACAACTCAGCAAGCGGAAAAATCCACTAATGGATGCTTTAGAGAATCTCGCAGGAAAGAAGAAAAGACATGTTGGTGAAGCCCTAAAAACACAGGTCAAGTTGACCTAGGGTCTTAGACACCTAGGGTTTTGGTATTTAGGGTTTTGACACCTATGTTTCGGCCTAAGGTTGTCTGAGAGTCATTGTAATGTATAAATAAAGGTCAAGAGGACCTGGGATGGGTTTGATTATGGTATGATGAGTGATTGTTGTTATTGTTGAGAGAGAAGTATTGTGTGGTGAGAGAAATATGTAAGATCTTTAGCTAGGTGCGAAGATCAACCCTGCAGTTGGGTGCGCAGGGAGGGGAGAGAAGAACATAAATAAAGAGAGATATGTAAGCTAAGAGCGCAAATCGAACTGTATGTTTTCCTATAATATCAAGAAACATAGTTCTGTGGATGTAGCCCTATGGAGAGGGTGAACCATGTATATCTTGTGTTCAGTGTGATTGATGTGGTGTTATTTTGCCTTCTGATTACTTTGGTGTTGCATCATTGGGTTAGATATGAGATATAACTGTGTGAAGTAGGTTTAAGTTAGTAAATGATATCTAGATGTTGTGTTGCTATTGTTTTGGACCTACTTTGTATTTCCTCTGGTTGTAGATACATGTGTCCTGCAACCCCCTATTTCTACCTCGAGTGAGACTGCATCTGCTTTGCAAGTGTTGCTGAAAGGGCCAGTAGTTAGGGCTTGTTGGTGTGTTGTTAGAGCTGAACCTTGGGTCTGCCCCTGTGCCAACAAGCATTTATGTTTATTGTTAGCTACAATACCTTTGGGCCTTCATCCCCTTCTTGGGCATGGGCTTCTTAACGTATCAAGGGTTCATATTGTCTCATTTATGGGTGCCTTTGTCGAGGGTGTGCTACATCATTGAGTTTCCTTTCTAATGCAACATTTTTCCAAGCCCTTTATTTGCCTATTTTATTAAGTTAGAACATTGATTGCTATGTGAAATGAAAATAAAAGAGCACCACAATGCCACTTTGTTATAGCCTTAATTTTCCCCCTACAGGAAAGAGAGGAATCCATAAGAGGATAGAAGCCAAAATAAACATTTTTCCTAAGATTTGACCCCTTTGGAGCCCTTTTGGAGATCCTCGCAGGACCCAAGTAGACAACAAGTGAGGATCCTAATGGGACACATAGTAGACAACATGTGAGGATCCTTGTGGGTCGCTAGTAGTGCAACAAGTGAGGATCCTTGTGGGTCGCTAGTAGTGCAACAAGTGAGGATATGTAAACTTTTATATTCGAGGAGTTATGAGGTGATGGGAAAGGGATGAGTTGTATATTTGTGGCAAGGGCCTAGGAACTAGGATCATTCAAGTCTCTAGTGTTTCTAGAAGATCTAGAAGCTCTCCCAACCCTCCTCCAAGGAACTATATAACAAAGGAAAGTCTTGAGCAAGAGGAGGAGGAATGGAATAGTATTGTTATATTGTCTAACTGTAGAGGTATCCTTCATCACATCCATAAGTCAGTGAATCCTAGCCTGATCAAGGAGTTGCAAGGAGAGGCAAGGAACAAGGAGGTTAAAGGAGATTGCATCAACATTTGAGGTAATGTCTTGATGCAATTTCTCTTATATTATTAATAGACCATTGGTTTCCCCTCGTGAATGTTTGTCTTTTATGCATAAATTTTTAGATCTGGTTTATTTGCTATAGATTAGTTGAGATGTAAGTTAGATCTAGGATTCTAACAGTAGGAAGAGAAGTAGAATGGTATAGTTTTGTCTTTGGTGTGCAGAAAGAAGGTTGCAGAAGCTGGAGTTGGAACTTCAGGACTGCAACAGCTAGGATACACTAAGGACAACCTTCGATAAAAGGTATTATATTCTTTCATTTCCTTGTGTAATGATCGTATTGCTTGTTTCTAGGAAAACCATAAGTCTAGCCCCCCTTTCTGTCTAGAATTCCTAGGGTAATCCTAGGGATATTTTGTTGTGTATTCGGCAAGATCCCAGTAAGAAAAAATCCCATAACACACTTGAAGTTAGAAACATTGGGTGTTATGTGCACTAGAAATAAAATAACATTGCAATGCATTCCCTCTTCAAGCGGGACACTTTTTCATTCTTTTACTTAAAATTCCTTTATTCCTATAGAGAATCGTTTCATGGCTCTCAGGACTTTATGGCAAGCATTTATGTATGATTTTAGATACAACATCTTTGGGCCTTCAACCCCTTCTTCCCATGAAATGAGGTACAAATCCTTCTTAGGGTCAATGAACCTGAAAACCCAAAAGGTGAAGAAACGGAGGGGAAGAAGTGTGGAGAGAGGTAAGTATGAGTGGGGAATGGTACAATGACCCTTAAAGGAAACCCCAAAGTAGAAACCCTTTTCTCGAGGGTGACCAAATTACTAGGATACCATGCCAACCACCAAGGTGAAATTAGGCAAAAGATATAATTTCCACACAAACATTCCATAATCAATCAAGAACTATTTGCAACATGCTTAAATGCTTCAAATATTAAAGTGACACTTACCATGAGAGTGGACTTGTTACCTCATGAAGCAAGACATGTTGTCTTCTGGAAGCCAAATCGATGTAGTTGACATTTCTATGTTGTCAATGATGATGGTGAAGCATGGTGTAGAAGAGGGGCTTTGTAGGTTGTGTTATGCATCCGGCTCTTGACACTCTCCTACATGGGGAGATGTGCTCACCATAGAGCACATGAGAACCTCAACATCTCCTGGTATGACTTGTTCCTACACACACTCAGAAAAATGGTTAAAATCATAGGGGTGGTATAACTCACCCCTTATTCATATGGAAAAATGATAACTACCGAAATCTAGAGAAAAACTTTAAAAGATAAATTTTGTGATATTTTATTCCAACATATCAATATGAATATGAAAATCATACAAATGTAACATAACAACATGCAAGGATGCAAGAAAATAATATGCAAATCATAAATATGTATGCAAATCTAAGAAAAATTAAACTACACTGCCATGGAATGTGTGATGCATCATATATACAAATGCAATGCAAGGTGCAAATACCTACCCTAACCTACCTACCTAACTATGTCACATGACCATGTTCCATCGGGGAAGTATGGATTGAGAAGACTTGTGTTAACTGGTAACTTCAGCTTCTCCCCTTCATGTGTGGCTAGGTTAAATGAGTTGAGATATGCCTCACTTATAATCTAGTAGGGTCCATTCCACAAGCTATCAAACTTCGTATGCATTCTTGGTTTCTTCCTTCTTTTGTCCCATAGTAGCACTTGGTCTCCTTCTCTAAATACCCTATATTTAGATTTGTAATCAAATGTTCCTTTAATATTCTCTTGGTTGAATGTCATTTGATCCAAAGTAGACCTCCTAGATTCATCCAGTTCTACTAATTTGTCGTTTCTTCCTTGTAATGCCTCATTTTTAGTCATGTATTGTTGTGCAAAACGATAACTCAAATGGGGTCTCTCCTATAGAAGTATTAATTTTGATGTGGTATACCCACAAGGCATACTTAATCTTACTATCTCGGACCTTCTTGTTTTCTCCCACAATATTCTTAACAATATTCATGATATTCTTATTACTTAATTATGCCAATCCATTTCCTTGAGGATAGTAGTTGGAAGAATGAAATAAGATGATCCTGTATTTGAAACAAAATTCGGCCAAATCAAGGGAGCTAAATGCATTAACATTGTCGGTACTGATTTTGGCAAGGGTACCAAACCTTCTTATGATCCTATCCTCGAGAAAACTCATGTTGACTTCCTCAGTTGACTTTTTCATTGGGATGGCCTCTTCCCACCGAGTGATATAGTCTATAGCAGTCAAAACCCAAGAATATCCATTGTTGGAGTTGACCTTGAATTCACCAATGAATTCTAAACCCCACTACTGAAAAGAAGATTTGAAGGTAATGTATGGAGTCATTTTTTTCCTATGAAGGACTGACAAGGTTGGCAGGACCTTACATAATGATGGGTGTCAATGAACAATGTAGGTTAATAATATCATGCTCTTATAATCTTATGGCACTAGTATGGACACTTAAATGACCACTGCAATATCCTGAATGGAGTTCCTTAATCAATTTTTTGACTTCATCTTTGTTTACGTATCTAAGGATGATACCATCAAGGTTCTTCCAACCTACGCCATCTTGGGTCAAATAATACTTCACTGCCTTTAGTTTCAAGGATCTGTTCTTGTGGTCTACTAAGTGGTCAGGGCATGAAAGTTTCTTTAGTCAATATATAATGTTTGCATACCACTCATCATGTTCCAATTCACTTATGATCACATTGACTTGTTCACTTTCCCCTAACTATATGGCTTCTTTATTTCTTTTAGTCAAAATTTGGGCTAGACCTTGCCCTTTGAATATTTTGGTGGGTTTTACCTATAAATCATATTCTTGAATTTTGGACACCCACTTTCCCCTAGTCCCTAGGAAATATTTTTGAGAAAGAACATCTTTGACAGTAGGGTAGGGAACATAATCCTTGATCTTGAGGTATCTGACATAACTTCTAAAGTTCTTGAGGGACTTGAAGAGGGCATAGGCCTGTTTTTTGATGATCAAGTAATTTAATTAAAAATACCTAAGATTTTTTCTCATGAATGTGATCGGTTGTTCATAGTCATCCTTATTCTTTTTCAATAACACCCTGGATATAGTGTCTTGAGAAGTGAATGAGAAAATTATGAAATTGCGAGAGTAGTTAGGGCTAACTAGGACAAGTTCCTTAGTAATTGCATCCTTAATGTATTCAAATGATTTTAAGCTATCATTATCCCATATGAAGGTAACATCCTTCTTTAGTAAATCATTCATGGGCTTAACCTTCACGAAAAAATTTAGGATGAATCGTCTTATAAAGTTGATCATGCCAAAGAATGATTGCAAAGATTTCTTGGTTGTAGGAGGTCGTATATTCTTGATAGACTCAAATATTTCGAGGTCAATGGAAATGCCTTTATCAGAGACCATGTGTCCCAACAACTTCCCTTTATTGATGTTGAAGATGGACTTTTTGGGGTTAAGTGAAATGTCATACTTCCTACAATGCTCAAATATCATCCTTAAGTGTGATGTGTGGGCATTCCTCTCCTTAGACACAACTATCAAGAAATATCGGTATATTTCTATGATCTTCTCTATTATATCCTTGAAGGAAAAGTAAATTTCTCTTTGAAAAGTTGACCCACCATTCATGAGGCTGAAAGGCATTCTCATATACATGAAGGTTCCCCAAGGGGTGGTGAATCTGGTCTTAAGTTGATCCTCCCTTTTGACTAAGACTTGGTTATATCCTAAGAAACCATCTAGCATGTACATCATCCATGCACCAGTGACTCTATAGTAGATGTTCCATGTTTAGGAGCGGGTAGTTATCCTTTAATGACAGTTGGTTAAGGTTCCTAAAGTCAACACAAAGTCTAATGTCCTAGTTCTTTTTCTGAACAACCAGTAAATTAGACATCCATGAAGAATATCTAATGGGTACTATAATCCCAATGTCAATTATGTTTTGGAGCTATTTATAAATTTGGGGTGTCAATTTTGTATTAATATGCTTTAGCTTTTGTCTAAACGGTTTAGCTCCCTCTACGAGAGGAATGGCTTGATAAATAAAATCACTTCTATATGCCTTCAGATCATTATAATTCAAAGAAAAAACATCCTTAAATTGGAGTATCAGATCTAATATATCATTTCTCTCGGCCTTGGTAGACCCCTTTCCTATTTTCACCATTCTTGGCTCAATCTCGGATCCTATGTTGAACTCCATAACTTTATCTGATAGGTCCACAACAGGTTTTCCCTTATATATATATCATGTTTGTCAAACATATATTATAATGGGATGCCTCCCTTTGGAAGAGTGTTGTTAGGTAATTCTACAACTTCTAAGTTCATGGAGTCTGCAAGTAAATTCACCTGGGAATCAGAGAAATCCTTAGTACCTCATGTTATCGCATAGTTTGTAGGAAAGGTTTAGCTAGCATGAAGTCAAGGCTCAAACTGGCATAATAGGAGCTTCCCCACCCACTGTCACCTCGATGGGGAGCTCTTTCTATTTAGGGTGGCTAATCCCAAGGGAGACATCCCTAGTAATCTGGGTTTCTGAAGGAAAAGGGTCAAGGGTTCAAGGATCAAAGGTCAAGATAAGCCTTCCCTTCACAGATTACAGCCAAAATGATAGTTAAAAGAAGATATTCCACTGGATGGCAC
>ML811074.1:131403-142608 GCA_009831015.1 Picea engelmannii
AAACCTTTGAGCCAGAATTTTCTCCATATCGAACCAGTGGAGTCGCCAATCGATCCTAGAATCATGGATTCGCCAGGTGAAAGATGCGCAGCTTCAAGTGTGTCTGGTCCTTGTTCACCATCAAAGGCCAGATCTTAACATTGTCGTTAGCCCAGGAAGCTTCTCAGGCTGAGAAAGCAGTTGTTGAAACCTTCTCAAGGAAGCTCCTTAGGGTCATCTTTCAGGTGTGCTAATAGTAGTCACAGCTGAAACAGTGACGTGGAAACAATGGAGTCGCCACAGTGGAGTCGCCAAGTGCACAGTAGCAATCTTTAAGGGCTCTGATGTCTGATGCACCTTCAGAATCAGAGGCTCAATGTCATTTTTCCCAGGGAAAATCTTCAACTTCGTCTTCGGCAATGGCGCTAGAAATGTTAGCGCTGGAAGTCACTTCTGGATTTCTTGCAGAAGCAGAGCCCAACACCCATCAGTTTTTATGTCACGGTTTGATAGATGGGTGATCAAATGGGTAGAGACTCGAACAGGTATCGCTTCAAAGTGGGAACTGTATCTGATAACAAGGAACAAAGGAGGTCTTGACCCAACTTCAGTCAGGGAGTTGATTTAAATATGGGCAGGTGGAAGACTTGGGAGAAGAATGAACAAACTATCTCAGGAAACAGGCCTTTCGGTAGCTCGTAGAGGAAAAACTCTGAATACAAGATCCGCTTGGTTCAGGGCTTCAAGAAACTGAAAGGAAGACTTGACTGGATCCTCCAATTCCAAGTCATTCAGTGCTGAGAAGTTCACAGGGACTGTTTAGAACAACACAACTGTTACAGTGATCCAACATACATCATCCTATAACAGTCACAACTCGACTGGATCCTCCAATTCCGAGCTGCTCTAATATAGCATACACAAATATATGAAAGAAACTGACATTCATCAGGCAAGAAGTCTCAAGAGTCCAGAAATAACCAGAACACAATTCTTCATTAAAGTTTTACAACTGGGAGTCTTTCTCAACCATCGATAGATACAAAAAATGGCCAAAATGCCTACATATGCTCTTCCCCATTTCGCCCAACAGAGGCGTCTCCTCAATCACATTTGGCATGCATTTGCTACCTTAATTCTTCATGGCTCGCGCCAGGGGGGTATCTGAGCCCTTAAATGTTGAATTGGTGTGTGCAGGCTTCCCTGGCGAGTTGGAGACTCAGCGCGGCTTCCATGGAAAGAATCAGTATGGAGGACCATCTCGGGTGGACCTTCAGCTGGGACGTCCATACCCTGTAATTAATGAGTGATGCTAGGATTCAACCACCTTATCTCTTCTTCGTTTATCCTCAAGCTGGCATCGGGATTCAGATCACATGAATCAATGCCTAGAGAACAAAGCGCCCCCTCTCTTGAATATTAATTAGGCTCCTTTGACCTCTCTGTCAGAGTACTTTTGGCGTTTCAGGGTTCGCGGATGAGAAAGGATTAAGATTTTTCTCCTTTAAAGTCATGATGGGCGAAATTTCGAGAGGGCCTAATGGTCGCCACGTGTTCCCCACTGATTTGACGGCTCTGAACTAACCCGGTAATACTGTGGGCCCGATTTTCGGCGCTATCGGGGTTCGGGGTTTCGAAATGTAAAATGGCGAGGAGTTCTTACCGCTCGAATTCCCGAATGCCGTCATGACGTGGATGTGTGTCACGCATCCTTCAGATGGATGGCCCAGATAGTATTTGCTATTATAAAGGGGTTGTCCCCCCTTCACCCGCTCGCTTGATATGACCTAGTGCTGAGATCCTGGGCTTAGTTCGAAGGGAGCTTCGGAGTTTCGTTGATCGGCACTTTCAAGTGCAATGGACGAAGACCTTCTTGACTCCCGATACCTGATACGCCGACAGGCTGCCACCTGTCCTGGTTGGATAGGACGACCCAAATCTGATTTAACTATTGGTGCTTCCTCTTGCACTAAACCTTGGGCAACTCGGTAGCTCCAAAAACCCGATGACTGTCGATCTGCTTTGTAAATAGATCTTGGATGCTGCCAACGCTATTTTGTCTGCTCGTTTGCCTTGCTACCGGAAAAATAGGGATTCTCCCGCGCTGCGCTTGGGCACTTCCTGAGCAACCTGTAGACCTGGGTGCTTTTGCGCCTAAGACAAAAATAATCGCTAACACGTGGCATACCACCTATCACTAGAAACCGAATGATGAGAACTATACATGCATGAGTGATTTACCTCCATTTTCATTTTCCTTCATTTCCTTATTCCTAAAGCAACTTCAGGTCTCATGACCACACCTCTAAGGCTTCATGTAGAATTCATCAAATTCACCCATTACATTTGTTGACATCAACCACTCTTGTTGACATAAATGACAACTAACTCACCATCAATATCGACCAGAACTCTAAGGTATCTCGAATGCTCCAAGGGTTGACATCAATGACAACCAATTGTCCAACAATCTCCCCCTTTGGCATTGATGGAAACACTCATACTCCAATACTTGTGCTCCCCCTCTGACCATTTCTCTTCATCAATGTTTCTCTCTCTCCCCCTTTGACATTAATTCCAAAGAGTATCTCTCCTCGAGGTTTCTCCCCCTATCTTTATGTGTCTTTTCTTTCTCTTCACATGTTTTTTTCCACATGTTTCTTTCCACATTCCTCTTCTCTTTTGATAGAAAAGAGTGACTCCCCCTAAAAGTATGCATTCTCTAAACAATCCTTCTCTGAATTCATGTGCTTGAATCTTTCTCTTTTGATCTCTCATCATAGGCAAAAGGATGATTCCCCCTGTCCATATGTCTCCCCTTGTCTGCATCCTACTGATCTTCCTTTATAGATCTCTTTTTCTCTGATGACTTCTCTTCCCTTGACTTCTCTGCAATATGTAGAACAAAATGGACTTCCTGTGTATGTTTCCTTTCCTCTCTTCCATTGCTACTTATTTTTCATTGGTGCTTCCTCTTGTAATTCTCTGACATAAATAAAAATCATTTAAAATTTCTTGACTTCAAATCTTTAGACATCAATGACCATGTTATTCAACAATGTCCCGCTGATGATATAGCTTATGTTGAAGGTTTTTCTTTACTTGTTTTGTTAAGCATTTTCACTGCTTGTCTTCTTGTAACCAATTGATTCCACTTTTCCACTAATTCAAATTGTAAATATGTTATGTCATATATCTTATTAAACCTTCCAATGATCTCATAAATTCATCTTTGTCCATATGTCGTAAGTTGTCCATAACTCTGCTACTTAACTGGAAAGTGTGTCAATGTTATTCCTCTGATATTTGCATGGGAACACTTCTCAATCAATCAATTTTTATATGCAAACACTTCAAATTGATCGAAGGATGATTCTTTGATCCATAGTATCTACTGCATAGACTCCCTATGTTCAATACTCGTATTTACTGGGGGGTCTCCAAGATGGATGGCTCAAAAAAAATACCTTCTCCGATGTGGAGTAATCTTCCTCTTCGTTTGTGGATTCATTATTTCCTTTTTCATCCTCTTACTAAATTCTGACATTCCTTTCATTTTCTTCATGAATTTTGACTTCATCCTCTTCTTGGATTCTGTCATCTTCCTCTTGTCATATGATTTCATTATGATCTTGCATTGTGTAAATATTGTGATTACGATCTTTGGGACCTAGTCTCCATTCACCTGCTCTTCTTGTTTTTCATTTCTTCTCCAAAATTTATTGTATCTAACATTAGTGTTTTCCTTCATGGGAAGATTTATCACACTTCTACAATTTCAAGCTATGTGTCCAAAGTTGTGGAATTTGTAACATTCAATATTATTTGGAGCCACATAAGCATTTCTTGCTTGATCATTTCTTCCATGAGCTCTGCAATATACAACTTTATATCCAAAGTTAGTACAATTAAACAAAATGACCATAAAATAAATTTACATACATGGGAGTGAATGATCTTCTTTGTGGTGTAGTTTTTTTGAATTCATTTCTTGGTTGATTGTGATATTCTCTTATGTTTATCCCTTCACCATGAATGAAGTTCCTTTGTTTCCTGAATATAAAAGGTTTTATGTATTCATTCATTTTTTATTATTGTTGACCATGACTCCTTCCTTTGAGAAATTATGCGTAAACTTTTTGTTTCGTTGCTTTCACCATGGAGCTTGAACCTTCCTCAAAATGAACATTCTTGTATCCTGGTCTAGATTTTTCACTGTATGGCCTTTGACTATCGAGAATTTTTTCTAACACTTGAGAAATTGTCAAGTTCTTGTTGAGATTATTGAATTCAACTCTCAATGTCACGATTTCCTTTTCAAGCTTCTCACACTCTTTTTATTTCTTTATCATCTGGATCTGCATTACTTCTTCCTTTCTCTTACCTTCTTCAAGTTGGGTTTTCAAGGTAATGTTTTCTTCTTTGAATGCTTTGGTTTTCTTCCTTTCTTTATTCACTTAGTTTAAAGCACTAATTATTTTTTCCTCAATATCCACTTCACCTTCTTCTTCACTTTTAGGAGTTATTTTCTTATTTTATGCAGCCATAAAGAGTACTCTCTCTGAGTCACTATCTCCTTCATCATCTTCATCAAATGAAGAATTGTCTTCTCTTGAGTAGAGATTTTGCTTGAAGACTTTCCTTTTCTTGGGATCTTCTTCTTCATCACTATCTAACTTCTTAGCATAAGGACACTTATTTGCAAAATGACCAATTTTACCACATTCAAAAAAATTTAAGGAAAGCATACATTTGTTCTTGTCATTTCCTCTCTTCAACTTCCTTACAAAGTTGGTTATTTCTTCATCCTCGTTTGAATCATCGCTACAATTGCAATTTGGCTTTGACTCTGGATTTTTCTTCTTCGTCGTCTTCTTTGGTGCTTTGAAGGTTGCTTCTGTCTTGGATGGATTTGTCTGATTTGTTCTCATTTCATAAGCTCTAAATATTCCATGTACCTCATCCCTGCTTATCATACTCATATATGATCTTTCTTCTAGTGTTGAAATCTTAGGATCAAATCTAATTGGAAGAGATCTTAGTACCTTTTGGACAATTATAGATTCATCAACTTCTTCTCCTAATCCTTTAATCGTGTTCATTGTTTCATCAACTCATAAAAAGTAAGCTACAATGTCTTCATCTTCCTTCATTTTCAAATGTTCAAATTGACCTATGTAAGTTTGAAGTTTTGTTTCCTTGGCTTTGGCATCTCCTTCATAAACATTTTGAAGTTTGTCCCAAATTTCCTTTGCAGAATCACAATGCATAACTTTGACATATAACAAATTAACCAGACCATTCAGAATAGCATTTTTAGCCATCAAATTGTTTTCATTGAGTTTCTTTACATCATTATATGTTGGAGGAGTGGCAGGCTTGTGTATCCGTCTACTACTGATTGTCAAACATCAAATCCATGTGCTTATACATATGTTTTCATCCCTATGTTCCATAATGCATAGTTCTATCCATCAAACTATGGTATTCCATTCTTATACATATTGTTTCTCTACATTATCTACCTTCTAGTGGTTAAATTGTTTCCTGAAGGAACCTGCTTCGATACCAATTGTTGGAATACTATGGGGGGGTTTGAATCAGTATGAGAACTTTTACCACTTTTAACCACAATATATAAACTTCAATCTTATTAGTAGCATATCATCAATGTATCATCTATGATTGTATTCAATATATTATGACCATATAAACATAAGCAGCATCACATCAACAATATCAAATACACAGTACACCATGATTTACGTGGAAACCCTGTTGTTGAATGCAGCTATGTGAGACATTCTCCAGCTTACAAACCTATGAGGTGTGGATCATTGCAGCTATGTGAATCCTTTCTCTCAGCTTACAAACCTGAGAGAAATCCCCTAAGAAGGGTTTGTGGTTCCTGCATGGGACAAATCTAGGAACGTAGAGATGACCTCCTCCATGAAGAGAGTGAGAAGAACTCTAGATGATTATCCAGTAGGAAAAGTGATATGATGAGTTGGACGTGCCTGTGGCTGAGCACAAGGTGAACGTGTGAAATCCCAAAACTGTTGGGCACATCGTCATGTGAATAGAAATGAAGATGATGTGATGGCCTCCTCTGAGCAACAAAGTTGACGAGAAAACTCCAGATGATTCTCATGTGTGAGGTAGTGGGAATAGAGATTTGTAGAGTGGACGTGCATGTGGATGAGCACATGTGAACGTATGTAGATCTGGTTCTTCTATGTAATGCAGTGAGCCAAAGCTATGACATCCCTATGGATGTGCCCCTAGTGGGTGTATCAAATCCTTTGTTATATGTTGTTCAAGAGTCAGACCTGCCTATAACCCTAATTGTTATATAAAGGGTACAGGTCGGCCCCACCTTAATGTGATTAATAATAAATGTAAAAGATAATTAATATTGCTAATATTAATTATAATAATAATAATAATAATAAATTATAATTGACTTAGAGAGGTCATCCCTGTTGAGCCAATAGATGCCTTTGTTGATTGGTAAAGTCTAATATAAGTAAGACATGATTCCCCATTGTGGAATCATATCTTCCTTGTGTGTTTGGAAATTATAGTAAATACATCTCTTGGTAGAAGGTGCGCACCTCTCTTGGGCGCTAGTCTTCTAGGGCTTAAGCACCCTCTTGTGTGCTAAGTCTTTCTTGTTGGTGAAGGTCTTTCTCTTGAAGATTATAGCAAAGGATTTGGATGGGTTTTCTTCCATTGTTGAGAAGGGTTTCCTAGGATACTTCTTGTGTTCTTTTGCATGGTGTTTCTTCTTGTGATCTTGGTTGTTGCAACATTATTGTTTATGGTTAAGTGAAATGAAAAAATGGAATGAACTTCATGCTTAACCTAGCTTATGCAAAATTCAACATGGTATCAGAGCATAGGTTTTGAAGATCCCATTGCACAAGCACTTTCCAGCTCCTTCTCTCACTCGTCTGTAGAAACCGTATGGCCCTCCTAGGGTTTCCAGAAATTTCATACGACCTCCTCTCCTAATAAATTTCACCACTCAAAACTTGGACGCTTGAGCTGAAAAATACATAAAAGGGTATGACCTTCTTCAATGCACCTCCAACAAGTCTCGGATCAAAATTCCAGGAATTTTGAATTTTTGCCCCTAAGCGTTTCGCCAAAATTCTGCAGAACATCCTAAAGTACATTTCTACAAACTTCTTGAAGAATCTCCTCAGCTTACCAGGGCTACCATATTTATCAAGGCTTATTGTTGGCAGTCATAATACCAACAAAACCTAAAAAGTGATAGCCTAGCCTAGCCATTAGTTTTTCTAGCCTAGTTGACAAGGGTTTGTGAAGATGAGCAAAATCGTGATGGGAAGCAAGCTTAGCACAACACTCCAAAACAATGAAGACATCAACATCTCAGCGCTCTCAGGTATGGTTCCTATAAATGAAAATACTTGGTTAATTGATAGTGGTGCCTCCAAGCACATGACCGGTACTAGAAATCATCTAACATGCTTCATTGAGAAAGAGACACATCTACATGTTGATCTTGGAGATGATGCCAGATATAATGTAATAGGAGTTGGAACTTCCACCTTCCAACTAGATTCATATATGCAGCTTAAACTAGAGGAAGTTTTATATGTACCTGGAATGAAGAGAAACCTTATCTATATTTCGGCCTTGGAAGACAAAGGTTACAAAATCACTTTCTCATAAGGAAGAGTCCTTGCATGGCACAAAGATTCTCATATAAGATCTTCCAAAGTAATTTGTGTCAGAGAAAACAACTTGCACAAGTTGACCATCAAACCAATTCAAGCCTTACTACATGACACTATCATCTTGAGTGAGTTATGGCATAGAAGACTTGCTCACATTCATTATATAGCTCTTCCAGCTCTAGGGAAAATGGTAACAGGTCTACCAGAGATCCAGATCTAGCATAAATGTGTTTGCAAAGGTTGTGCCCTTGGAAAAAATGGTAAAGATCCTTTCCTAGCAATGACAACAGATCCAAGGAAATATTGGACTTGATACATTCAGATGTATGTGGGCCAATGACGGTTGCATCCTTAAATGGATACTTATACTATGTACTCTTCATAGATGATCACTCTAGGAAAACTTGGATCTACTTTCTGAAGAACAAAGATGGAGTCCTTACCAAATTTCAAGAATTCAAAGCTCGGGTTGAAAACCTGACTGGAAGAAAAATCAAAGTATTAAGATCAGACAATGGAGGTGAATACACCGCAAAAGAATTTAGTAGTTTTTGTATTGAAGCAGGAATCAAGAGGGAGTTCACAGTTCCTTACAACCCTCAACAAAATGCGGTTGTTGAAAGGAAAAAAAGAACCATCATTGAGGCAACTAAAGCAATGATACATGATCAGAGTCTACCTATGACTCTATGGGAAAAAGCATGTATGACAACAGTATATGTTCAAAACCATAATCCTCATCAAATCCTGAAGAATATTACTCCAGAAGAAGCTTTCACCAAAGTAAAACCTGAGATAGGACACTTTGGAATATTTGGATGTCCAGTGTACCTTCATGTACCTAAAGAAAAGAGATTATCAAGCTACCTTTCAGCCATGTCCCACATTATTGATTCAAAGCCATCTTTTCATGGAGAAGTTGCATGTGAACAAGTTTGGCAAGATGCCATGATTGAAGAATACCAATCTATATTAAAAAATGATGTATGGGATGTTGTTCCAAGACCATAGGGAAAGTATGTAGTGACTTTCAAATGGATTTACAAAATCAAACATGATGTCGATGGAAGCATTGAAAAATACAAAGCAAGATTCATGGCTAGATGGTTTTCACAAATAGAGGGAGTTGACTATGATGAGATGTTTGCATGAGTACCTAGATATACCTCCATATGATCTATCATTGCACTAGTTTCTTCCATGGATTGGAAGCTACATCAGATGGACGTAAAGACAGATTTTCTCAATGGCGAAATTGAGGAAGAAGTTTATATTGAGCAACCAGAAGGTTTTGTTATGCACAACGAAAAATCATATGTATGCAGATTGAAGAAATCCCTATATGTCTTAAAAAAAACACCACATGCTTGGTACGAGAAAATGGATGGATTTGTGATGAGTTTGGGGCTCAACAAAAGTAAAATTGACCCAAACTTGTATTATCACATTGATGGAAATGAGGGTTTGATCTTAGTTCTATATGTGGATGACATTTTCCTCATTGGTTCAGAAAGACTCGTCGCAGAATGAAAACAAACCCTGGTTGCCAAATTTTAAATGAAGGATTTGGGCCTAATGCATTATTTCTTGGGACTAGAAGTATGGTAGATAAAAGACGAGATTTTCCTGAGTCAAGGAAAATATACTATGGAGATACTAAAGAAGTTCAAAATGATAGATTGCAAATCCATGCCTACCCCAATGGTAATGGATTTAAAGAAAATGAGTGACACTGATTCAGGAGACGTAGACTCACATTTATATCGACAGCTTGTTGGATCCTTGATGTATTTGGTTAACACCAGACCAGACATTTGCTATGCAATAAATGTTCTTAGCCAGTTTATGAGAAAACCAAAACAAACACATTGGATAGCTGCAAAACACGTATTGAGATACTTACAAGGCACAATTGGTTATGGCCTGAGATATGCAGCCAATGTAGACTTAAGACTGGAAGGTTATGCCGATGCAGATTGGGCAGGAAGTGCAGTAGACAGAAAAATCACTTCAGGTTGTTGCTTCACCTTAGGATCAGCCATGGTTTCCTGGTGTAGCAGAAAACAAATCTTTGTAGCCTTAAGTACAGCAGAGGCAGAGTACATTGCACTGAGTGTGGAAGTTCGTGAATTTGTATGGCTTCACAAACTTTTGACAGACTTGTTCGATCATGAAATGAATCCGACAACTATTCATTGTGACAACCAGAGTTGTGTAAATCTCTCTGAGAACCCAGTGTTTCATGACAAATCGAAACACATTGAAATCAAGTATCACTATATCAGAGAAATGGTGCAAAGGAAGACAATACATGTACAGTACCTATCTACTCATGAACAAATTGCAGATATCTTCACTGAACCACTTGCCAGGACAAAGTTTGAGTATTTTCATGAGAGACTTGGCATGATGGAAAATTCCTCCCTAGATGAGAGGGAGTGTTGATGAATGAAGCTATGTGATACATTCTCCGGCTTACAAACCTGTGAGGTGTGGATCATTGCAGCTATGTAAAGCCTTTCTCTCAGCTTACAAACCTAAGAGAAATCCCCTAAGAAGGGTTCATGCTTCCTACCTGGAACAGAGCTAGGAACGTAGAGATGACCTGCTCCATGAAGAGAGTGAGAAGAACTCCATATGATTATCGAGTAGGAAAAGCGATCTAATGATTTGGAAGTGAATGTGGCTAAGCACAAGGTGAATGTGTGAAATCCCAAAAGTGTTGGGCACATCGTCATGTGAATAGAAATGAAGATGATGTGATGGCCTCCTCTGAAAAGCAAAGTTGACGAGAAAACTCTAGATGATTCTCCTGTGTGAGGCAGTGGGAATAGATATATGTAGAGTGGATGTGCCTATGGATGAGCACAGGTGAACGTATGTAGATCTGGTTCTTCTGTGTAATGCAATGAGCCATAGCTATGACATCCCTATGGATGTACCCCTGGTGGGTGTATCGGATCCTTTGTTATATGTTTTTCAAGAGTCAGACCTGCTTGTAACCCTAATTCTTATATAAAGGGTACATGTCAGCCCCACCTTAATGTGATTAATTATAAATGTAAAAGATAATTAATATTGCTAATATTAATTATAATAATAATAATACATTATAATTGACTTAGAGAGGTCAGCCATGTTGAGCCAATAGACGCCTTTGTTGATTGGTCAAATCTAATATAAGTAAGACATGATTCCCCATTGTGGAATCATATCTTCCTTGTGTGTTTGGAAATTACATCAAATACATCTCTTGGTCAAATGTGTGCACCTCTCTTGGGTGCTAGTCTTCTAGGGCTTAAGAACCCTCTTGTGTGTTAAGTCTTTCTTGTTGGTGAAGGTCTTTCTCTTGAAGATTATAGCAAAGGATTTGGTTGGGTTTTCTTCCCTTGTTGAGAAGAGTTTCATGGGATACTTCTTGTGTTCTTGTGCATGGTGTTTCTTCTTGTGATATTGGTTGTTGCAACATTATTGTTTATGGTTAAGTGAAATGCAAAAATGGAATGAACTTCATGCTTAA
>ML811074.1:142770-159664 GCA_009831015.1 Picea engelmannii
CTTTACTTCGCAGGTTTAAAACTTACAGCTACATCTCTCTGAATTATTTGGCTCCAACCAGAAGGAGGATACAACCCTCTGCTTCTCAGGCTCCAACTTAAAGGAAGCTCAAACTCCCTATGTTTTTTGGCACCAACCGGAAGGAGGCTACAACCCCCTTTCCTTGTCATGTCTTGTCGCCCTGAAATATAAGTGTAGACCAAATTGTCACTACCATAATCACTTCCACTGTCATTGCCACTATCATTGTCACTATCATTGTATCCAACCTGTTACTATCACCAACCTGTCACTATCATCAACCTGTCACTGTCACCAACCTGTCATTGTCACTGATACAAAACCAGATCCTTGATCACCTAGAACACCTCTCAACTAGATACTCAAACATCACCAAATTGTGTACATCAACCATGTACATCAACCTGTACCAACTATGCATCAACTAGTACCATACCATGTACATCAACCTGTATAAACCATGCATCAATCATGCACCAACACCTGTACCAAATTGTGCATCAACCAGGCACCAAAAACTATACCAAATTGTGCATCAACAATGCACCATATCATGCATCAAACTTGTACCATACCATCAACCATGTACCAACATGTAGCATAAATCATGTACCATGAGATGTGCCTTCACCATATACGATATCACTCATGATATATCTCAATCATCCCATACACCATGTACCATAAGATATCAACAATGAAGTGCCTCAACAAGTTACTCAAGTATTTAGCAAGATCACCAACATATGCCTCTAACCATACACCATATCATCACAATACCAAGATACCAATATAATCAAGATGTGATTTTAATCAATGTATCATATCATCACCAAGGTGTACCATGCACAATCACTACCATGACATGCCTCAAGCATGTACCATAACAACATAAGCATAAGCCTAAAAACTAACACATAAGCATACCTCTGATCATGTAGACACCTTGTTGTGTCAAATAACAAATGAGTAAACCAACCTTGGCATCAACAACCTAGTACATGCATCACTTCTCAACCTTTCACAAGCCTTTTGACAGATCCGCGACTTGGTCCTCTACTGCCTGTGGATATCTGTGCTTTCCTCCACTACAACCCGCATACATCCACGCCCTGCTGACCTGTAACCCGTGGATACCTCATAAACTAGGGTTACTCACATTTGTTGCAACTCTGATACTTTCACCTTTGACCTTCCTTCGCAACTTCAGACTTGTTACCTCATATTCGACCTCAGATTTGCCAATAAAAAGATAAACCATATCACTTATTCACTTAGAGATATTCAATAGAATGTTTGTGTGTGTGTGTGAATGTACTTATGAGAGACTCCTTGAGGTGTATTTATACTTTTTCTAAGTAACCTATTTCCTTACTTTAGGGGTTTCTTGTTACAACCACTTAACCCTTTCATTAAATACTTGTAACCAACTAAGGGCTCCTTAACCATTCTTCGTGGATTCTAACTTCACAATGACATAACTCCTCAATTGTGAGGAACTACATGGCATACCACCTATCACTAGAAATGATATGATGAGGAATATCCATCCATGAGTGAGTTATTTGCATTTGCACTGTCTTTCATGTCCTTGTTCCTCAAACAACTTCAGGTCTCATGACCACACCTTTGAGGCTTCTTGTAGACTTCATCAAATGCACCCATTACATATGTTGACATAAACCACTCTTGTTGACATTAATGACAACTAACTCACCATCAATATTGACCACAACTCTAGGGTATCTCGAACACTCCAAGGGTTGACATCAATGACAACCAATTGTCCAACATTGGTTTTGGGCTTCATGAAAACTATACTCGTTATAGAATATTCTCAACTAAAAATGAGCCTCGGTATCATCATTCCTCGAGAATTTAGATAACCACGAGTTAGCATACATAGGCATGTCCCGAGAAAAACCATGGATTTTACTCTTGTCTAAGGGCCCAAAAACGTTTTTAGATGCCCACTTTGGAGGGGCCATGGATTTTTCCTTGTAATGTCATCCACTATGAGTCGTCATTAGTTCAGTCACCAGATGATCTTCCCTATATCATCAAAGGAAGGTGAGGAATCACCCTCAGTGGAGTCGCTAGGTAAACTTGAGAAATAAGGGCTTTGGGAGAAAGTTTCCCAAAACATATGTCATTGATGAGAATGACTCAATCCTCCCTGGCAACGACGCCAAACTGTTATCGCGGGATTCATACTTTTGCAAATCCCAACACAAGTCCCCCATATTTGTGTAACTATGGAAAATCCTTCCACTATCACCTTAGTAATAAATTCCCCTCTTTTAGCGATGGAGGAGGTTCACCACAAGGGAGGCTTCCCTGGTAACCTCAAGGGATCAAAGTAGCAAGAAAAGTAGCCAATCCTATTTCCCCCTCTCTTGATCATCTAAAGAAAGGTCTAAGTTAAGGAAAACTAGGAGGTATAAAGATGTTTGAGTACCTGCCTAGAACAAGAACAATTTATAGCATATATGTGATGATTTCCAAGTACAAACATGCAATTAATACCTCATAAGACACTAGACAATGAAAATTACAATGGCTGATACAAATTTGCAGAAATGCAATAGTCTTATAACAACAATATGAATTTGTAACAGAAACAATAAAGATAGCTTAGAATCTCAACAATTGACCAATAAACTTAAGAATGCATCACATATAACAATATCCAATTGCTTAAGATAAATTATGAGCAAGTTAAACCACCTTTACAAGAGTGTATGCGGAAAATTAGAGTGTTTTCAAATGGTTGTAGGTGTGATGATTACCTATTGGGTAGGCCAATCCCTAAGTGAAAGAATGTTACCCAAGAAGACCCTATCTATGTCATGTAATGAGTATGAGGTGGATATGGGAAATACTCTTGGGCATGGGGTTCTTAACATATCAAGGGTTTGTATTGTCTCATTTATGGGTGCCTTTGTGGAGGGTGTGTTGCATCCTTGGGCTTCCTTTGTAATGTAACATTTTTCCAAGCCCTTTATTTGCCTTTTTTAATAAGTCTAAACATTGACTGCTATGTGCAATGAAAATAAAAGAGCACTGCAATGCCACTTGAAGTTAGAACACATTGGTTGTTATGTGTGCTAGAAATAAAAGAACACCACAATGCATTCCCCCTTCAAGAGGGACACGTTTTTCATTTTTTTACTTAAAAGTCCTTTATTCCTTTAGAGAAGTGTTTCATGGCTCTCGGGACTTTAGGGTGAGCATTTATGTATGATTCAACTACAACACCTATGAGCATTCAACCCCTTCTTCCCATGAAATGGCATACAAACCCTTCTTGGGGTTAGTGAACCCGAAAACTCAAAAGGTGAGGAAACGAAGGGGTAAAAGTGTGGAGAGTGGTAAGTGTGAGTGGGAAATTGTACAATGACCCTTCAAGGAAACCCCCAAGTAGCAACCCTTTTTCCCGAGGGTGACCAACTTACTAGGATACCATGTCAACCACCAAGGTGAAATTAGGCAAAAGATATAATTTCCAAGCAAATGTTCCATAATCAAGAAAGGACTCTTTACAACATGCTTAAATGCTTGAAATATTAAATTCACACTTACCATGGGACTCGACTTGTTACCTCATGAAGCAAGACCTACTGTCTTCTGGGAGCCAAACTGGTGTAGTGGGCGTTGCTCTATTGTCAATGATGATGGTGAAGTAAGGTGTAGAAGAGGGGCTATGTTGGATGTGCTATGTATCCAACTCTCAGCACTCCATATCTGCTACCTGCAGACCTTGAGACATCATCTCCTTAGTTACCCCTAGGCTCGGGGGGTAACAGTGTCCAAATTGTTAGCGGGAAAAATTATGTAGGAATTTTGTAACCAAAATGCAGGAAGCATGGTTGCATGTCAATGGATCTTGTCTATTCCTTTTCTGTTTTGTTTCTTTCCCAATGGTTATGGTTTTCAGGGTTCCTATAGACAAGGGTTTTCCCTATGTTATATCTCTCTTATATATGTGTGGGGTCGAACAGTAGTACTCAACCCAATATCCCAGGGCACCAACTAAGGAGGCTTGATCGTACCCTTAGTCGTACTACCCGATTACCAAGGTACTAGAGAGTATCTTCCTGAGTGTTGTTCTCAGTGTCACTATAGTAGTCAAGCAATTGATCGACTGATCCAGATTTGGTTTCAGGAGACCTAGGGAACACCCGATATACCTGACGGTACGTGGGAGTGATGGTCGTGTACATATTATGTCTGATGTAGTACTACTCGAGGGTTACCAACAGGGGTTAGAGAGGTTTCCAACAAGGTGAAACGTTTGTTTCTAAGTAACCCTGTGAAACCACCTATATTTCCTACGTGTAGTCTTCCCCACTACAGTTTTACCCATTGAGAGATATATCTCTATGCTTTAAATATGTCGGTAGTACACGTCTCTACCCTAGAAAAAAATACCACAGTTTCTGCAGAGGAAAATGCTCTGATACCACTTGTTAAGTACCAAATCTATTAGATTAAGCAGAAAACAAAAATATTGAAAAAAATACCAACGAAACAACAAAAAGTAGAGAACCACAATCAAAAATGATACTTTTATTGATAGAAAGCAATGTTCACTTGCCTCTTTGAGGGGGTAACCTCCAGCAGAGCAGTTCTCTATTGCAATAATTCTCAAGACAAGGCTTTATCATGCCTCCTACTATGATTATACTAATTATATCTTATAAATAACAATGTAGAGGAATATCTTTCTAGGAGTGGAAGCTTCTATTAGGTCTTCTTACATTGGCTTGTTCACATTTATTAAATAAGCCTTATTAACTAATGCTGACCTTTATTACATGGAAAATATATTATTCTACCTATGTGATGGGTTAGGGAGGTTAGGTCCCTAACATCACTACCATGATCCTAGCAACAAATCAATTACATCAATAAAGTTGTGTTCCCCTTTAGGGAGTTAGCATCATCATAAAATTTAATGAGACCAACTTCCCTCAAAATGTGATAAATATCATGGATCTACTACTCACATACAAAAGTACATGGGTCAACCTACTACTACTATGGCTATCTTTGTCCCTAATTCATATACAAATTTCTTTAGACATATATCTATAGAATAAAAAATATATAGCATATTATCATTCGTAATGTTCACTAAATATTGAACTTAATTTTCTTTTTTGCATTTTTGGCACTCCTATTTTATTTAAATGCACCCAATGCTCTTACATAAACATTAAATAAACACACCTTTAATAGTTCTTTTACTAATGCACCATGAATGGTGCTCTTACATAAATATGTGTGCACCTCTTAGTCAGATAACGTTTCTAAATATTATCGACAATCGATGCAAGTTTACAATCAATGTACAATATTTACACTAATGCACCATACATGGGGTGTAGTAATATTTGTTACCATGTTGATATTTATGGTGCACTATAAATACCAAAGAGAATTATCATCCCTTGGCATTGTTACCAAGGATGGGAAGTGCACCACATCTTCATGGGGCACCACAATCAATGCCTCTTATGATGCAAGTTTACAATCAATGTACAATATTTACACTAATGCACCATACATGGGGTGTAGTAATATTTGTTACCATGTTGATCTTTATGGTGCACTATAAATACCAAAGAGAATTATCATCCCTTGGCATTGTTAACAAGGATGGGAAGTGCACCACATCTTCATGGGGCACCACAATCAATGCCTCTTATGAGCCAAAAGAAAAACTATGGACCACAAGGATTTTTTTTAAATAATCACAAACAATCAATCTATCTAAAGCTTAATTTTAAATTTTAATTTGTTAGAAATATAAATGAAGGGATAAGAACGAATTTACCTAATCTATTTTTCATTGAGGAGACATGGTTGTAAAATAGAAAAAAATGAAAATTTCATACCATTTACAAAATTTCAAAACAAATGCAAAACCACCATGAAAATGAAGAAATTAAGAAATGTGGCTATAGAACAACAAAATCCTAAAGGGATAGTGATCATTGATGCTTGTATTGATTGTAGGATTAAATAACCATCCATCCTTCAATCCCATGGAAATAACCTTCATTTTTATTGTCATTTTTAACTATAAACATTTATTTGTATACTTGGAATTGCAATTGGTTCAAAGCTCAAGTTTTTAGGGTCAACTAAGTGCAATTCCCAACACTTGTATTCATTGTTGATAAGTGAATTTTAACCATGAATTCAATGTTTAATGAATGTATCGATTACTTGTTTGCTTGGATGTGATTTAATATGTGTTAAGTGAATGTGGATAAAATTTGTATATTTTTGAAGATGGAAGGAGTTCTCTTTCAATCTTAGAGAATGCTACAACAAAAACAAAATAAACCAATGTGAAATAAAAACTACTTTTTAACAAATTCACTACAAGCCTCAAGGAAGGATGGGAGAAGAAGCTTTGATGAAGATTGTATGTGTTGGATGATAAACAATTTACATTGAAATTTGCATTTCTCGTATTCATGCTTATGCTTGGAAATTTTTAATGGATGAGATTTTGCATTTGAAGAGCATTTATGCTTATTTCTCAAAGTCCAAATGCATTGGTTTGAACCAGTAAGCTTGTATGCATATGGTTCCTAGTTTGTGCCTAGAACCATGTTTGAATTGCATTTCCTAATTAACCTAAAAATCAAAACTTTTTCACATATAGTTGCATCTATTTTCATCAATTCAATTTTGAAAAATATTGCATTGTGCATTAAATAATTAGTGTAGGTAAGCTTGATTTCAAGTGAAGGATCTCGTAAAAAAAACTTTATTATCATTTACAAGTTTTTCATGGGAATAATTCCATATATTATTTTGGGTTTTGTCCAAGGCCTAAAAAATAAAAGTATATGTATTAATTCTTATGCTTATGCTCTATAGATTCATCTTTTGTTTAAAATCAAATCATACAATTGTTGCATGTTTTAAGCTTTGTTTTTCCCACTTCAAAGAATAAGTTCATGTGTAACACCTCACCATGAGATGATACTAAATAATATTTGATTATTTAAACACATGCATTAAATGTAAACAATTTTTTTTGCTTTCATCTATGGAATAACCTACAACATATTCGTACTCTTTTACGATTTTTTTCAATGCTAAATATTCCAATTTGAATTTAAATATACGAATTTAAATAAGAGACTGAGATAAATAAGAAGTTAACTTTACGATTAAAATATTTAAATGGAAACATAGCAAAATATACCAAGTAAAATACCTCCTCCCTAGTTTGTTGAAGATTACCATTTGCAATGTAGTCCTGCCAGTAGTAGGAAGATGCTTCCAAACATTATTTTTCCTCTTTATCAGAGTGAAACAAGAAAATCCTCCCAACCAACTAGGAGCCTAGTTGGCTTTCTAGCTCCAAGAAACCTTTCGGTTTCTTGGCCCTGCGTGCCCATGACTCCAAGAAAAACAAAACACATATGCTCTAAGAAGACTATCACAAGAAATATATCTTCCAAAAATTATCCAACCTCTCCACATGCTCCAACCTCTCCACCTCATCTTCATGTTTATCAAGTTTCCACACCCCCTTCCCCAAGTATCCTCAACCACCCTCATTATTACCCATCAACCTCCTGTTGTGCACACACAACAAGCTCCCAATTTTCTTCTCTTATCATCTCTTTAAGACAAGAAATTGCCCCCCCTCCAAATCTTCCTATTGAAACCCTCACTCTCTTTTCTTCATGCGGATGGTTAAGCCAAGTTCTCCTCATGCTCTCTTGATTTATGTTTTCCAGTTCCTCTTCATATCACTTTAACCCTTCGAACCTCATTTCAACGAGTTCCTTCCTCCTGTATTGATACATAGCGTACTGGAAAATGCACCCTTTCTTCCACCTCCACATTGGCGCGTCAGTGATTTCTTCGCCAATACATAGCCTGCTTTCCTATGAACTTGGTTGATGTGCCGACACGCTTCCACTAAACCTCACTGACACATGTCTTTATCGCTAAAGAAGTTCATGTGATCAACGTCGACGCATCGGTAATGTTCACACAATTACCTTTGTCGCATGCATGACTTTCACTGGCTAACTTCCTTTCACTTTCATCGATGCATCGCATATCGAAAATGTCTCTCCCTTTCGCCTTGATACACTGCATATCAGCGAGGTTCATCTCCCCCTCGCCAACACCCCACTCATTCATAAGTTTCCCTCTCTCATCCTCAATGCATTAGATGAATTATGTCAACCCATCATCATCATTGAATGCATCGACGATGATCTTCTTCCTCTCGCCAATGTTGACCCGGTCAACAAGGCCCACCTTCGTCTCGAGACCTATCTTATCCTCCTCGAGCTCAAATCCTTTTTGTTGTGCCACTAGTCGATATCCTACCTTTTTTCAATGACTAATATCTTCACGCCTAGATGGATAATTGATGACTAATACCTACCACGTCTGATGTGTTTCATGATCACAGTCACAATCAAACCTACTTATGTCGCCAATAGCTTTTATCTAACATACCATACTAGCTTGTTTACCTTGTGTTTCTTGATTTTTATGACTAAATATTGATTGCAAAAGTCTCATCTAGTGTGAGATTGGTTAACCACAACAGCTATTGGTCTTGCATTGGCTTTGAAATGCACTTCGGAAGAAATTCAATCGTCCCGCCTCCTAAACAGTACTAAGCTCTTTGAACATCAATTGGTCATTTTTGCGAACTTATACTTCTATGCCCCTAATATCTTACCATGGTTTCAATGAATGGACTAAGATCCTATATATTATAGATGGCACAGAAACTGACGAAATTTAATTTGGGTGAAACGTCAACAAAAACAAGACCCAAATTTCCATTAAAAAATACCTTTGAACTCAATTTTTCGGGGTCTGTCAAAGTAAAATTTTCATCTGCAAAATAGGTTAGTTGTATGATTTTCAGCATTACGATACCAACGCAACTCACGAAATCAAAATCCGATACCCGAAAGTGCCAGAACGAATCACCTAAGGTTTCTTTCCTGAATGAGCCGCATCAGCCGTAGGTAAAACGTTTTTATGGCACGGTTAGTTGGCTCGCCAGAAGCACCTCTCCATTCTCTTCCTAGTGAAAAAAAGTGGCACCCCAATCGAAGGACGTACGAAAAAGTTATGAAGAATCAAAAATTCCTCCAAGAGCGTTAGCGGAAGGTTTACCCTAGGTTTTTCGCCTCTGCATGAAATCGATTTGGGCAAGATGTTTGTCTTACGCACAAGGTTCTGAAGTTCGGTATGTTGGATCTAAATGCTTTCAGCTCCAATCGTTTGAATTAAGTTTTTAACTATTATATATTTGAATTTATAATAATTTAAATCTAAAAATGTTTAAAATTAAATTTCCTTTAAATATACAATAGTGAAAAGAAATTCGCAACAAAGGGTAAAATATCAAATATTGAAATCGTTGTTAAATGCTCATCGGAGGTGATGGAAGAAGAAAGTTCTCCAAAGCTCATCAGTGAGATCGTTTGCAATGGTTACGGTTTGAAAGTGCCAGGAATTCAATAGGCATTTTGCAGCAAATTAATAGGTGACATCGGCCCATTGGCTCTATTTGTTGGGTGACACATTCAACGTTATCCCACTTTCGAGCAAAACAAAATACCATCGCTGTCATACTCTCTATGAATCCGCACAAACCATTTGCCCATTTAATTGAATGATGCAGACTTTAGGGTTTGCTACTCAAAATGCTCCCTCCACGATTATGCTCTTAAAACGTTACACGCCTTGAAGAAGCAATACCACCAACAAACAAACCTACAAAGGAGACGAAACTGGTAGGAGAGGCCACGTGTGGGTTGTTAAGGAACGTGATTTTGCAGGCTTGAGGTGCTTTATCTCCTTGGACAGACTCGTAGCAGAGATATGAAACTTTCTCACCTTGCTGAAGAAAGATGTGACCAATCCAAACCTCGGATGAAGTGCTCATATTGACATATCGATGGAAAGACATGGCAAGGAGAGAAAAAGGATCTTCATTGTCCATAGCATTTGAAAGACCTCTTAACCAACACTTCATTGAACATTATCAAGTTGATTAATATAGCCCACATGCGGTATGGATCTGAGTGCTACCTCAAATTATGTAACACCCTTCTTTCCTCCCGTTTGTAAATATAAGTATTATCATAACCAAATTATGAACATGTTTGTTATGTGACCATTGAAAGACAATGAACCTTTTGATCTATTTTGTAATGTGCATATTGATTATTAATGCAATAGAGAAATGTTGAACTACTATTGAAGGGATGGCCTTCACAGGTTACGATATCATGAGAGGAATGGTGCAAGAGGGAGGCAATTATTGGTTGAAATGACCATGCCACACAATACCCTATCAAATTAAAAACAATGCAGACCCTGAACTATCACTTGCCTAGGAAACTTTATTACCAGTCAAGCTGGTAGTTGGGTAGTCTTCTAAAGAATTAAGGAAGGATGGGCAGAGTACCATTAGAAATCTTCTTCCACGACCCATGAGGTCTTGGGGAAGACTACACGAAAAGAGGAGGATAGATAGAAAAAAATACGATTGGGAAAAGAGGCATGCACCCTGGAGACAGGGAGATTTTTGGTTCAAGTAACAAGGACATGTGTGAAAGTGGCTAAGTCTTAATTTGGTCGTCAAGCTAGTGGAAAACCCTAATTTTCTTTGGAGGATCGTGGCCATTGATTTGGCACGGTGGTTGAATCTGGGCCCTCTATCAAAGCAGGGGTGAGATCTGATCTCGACCATCGATCTGGCAGAATAGTGAGATATTAACCCTCCATCATAGCTGAATATGAATCCTGTGGAGTATGCACTATGAAATCAACGAGGGTCGTTGATCTATCGGAAGTTGTCGCTGGAATATTATGGACTGTTAGATCCGTCGTGGTGGACGTGGTCGGAGTCCCATGGTTAGAATGACCCTGGATGTTGAAGTGGAGGCATTCTGAAAACAGGAGTATGGGAGTCATTGTGGGTCTCGTTTAAACAAGACTAACAAATGAGAAGATGTCAGATTGACGTGTGATCCTGACAAGGACCGTCGGTGTGACCAGAGGATAACATGTGTCTCGCCAGCATGTCTTGGGGATTAGAGGTGTCTCCCGAAGAATGGCCCAAGGCTAAGAGTTGTACAAAAAGGGGGCTAAGAGACCCTATGAACTCGTAGTTACACATCAAAATTCCTCACTTTGATAATGTCACATTCTCATTGTCGCAAGTGTCGCACTTTTGTCACAAGTGTTGTAAATGTTGCATTTTCGTTCTGCATATGTCGCACTGTGAACGACACCATGGAAACACTTGATACATCCTCTAGAACATGTTGGAAGGATAAATCACATCATTTGAAAAACTAAACAAAATGTTTTGCCTTGAGAATTGGTCATCTTAACGAACTTTTGGAAGATCAACGCTTCCCTGCTCATATGCAGGGAGCGCTTTGTTGCCCGTTTTCAGGGAGCATCGATTGGTTGAGAGAATCATGGGAAGAAATCCCCCTTATCTCTAAAGACAGCTAGAGATGATTCGAGTTGGTTTGGCTTGAATCCAAGCTTTAAGCTGCATCTAAGGGAGATACCACAATCGATGGAGTCATATCCTCAACTTATTCCAAATATAACTAAGGTGATTGGGCCTCTCAAAGCCTATAAAATGAGGCATTCTCATGGTGAAAAAGTGATATAATCAGCAAAAGTATTGTCATTATGATCGTGGATCTTTCGAGCAAGGGGTTGGACAAGGAGGACTTGGAAAGGTTATTGCAACTGCATCTACAAATTATAAGTACCTTGTAATGTTCTCATTAATATATGCTTCGCCTATTTCCTTCAAGTTTGTGTATTGTTGCATATACTTGTCTATTATGGATAAATTTAGTTTAAACTAATCTTGTTAGAGTAGGAAGTCTGTGTTTTCTTCGATGTCCATTGGATTGCAGATACTACTAAGGAGCTTGGAGATCAAGTTCAGCCTAAATTAAACGAGGACAAGCTTCATAAAAAAGGTACATCATACTTTCTTCCTTGTTTTCCTTTGACTAGTTTAACTACATTTAAAGGGATATTAGTGTCCATTTGCATCTTTTTGTCTTGGTAGTAGGGGTATAGAATCCAAGAGGATATTCACCAGTCCATAGGGGTATTTTCCTATAACAGAAATTAGCAACTCCACTAGGGACAAAGCTTTCAGTTTTGGTTTTTTTCCTTGGTTTTGTCTTTTATTTTTGCTCATATTCAGATCTTGTTTTTTGTTTTTATGCTTCTATACATCTGTTGTCATTACTGAGGTTGTCTCGCAGAATCTGTTGATCGAACTTTCTGATTTTTTAATTTTCTGGGTTGTTCTCAAGTTTTCTCAGAAACCCACACCCTCTCCAGTTACAGCCAGAGCGTTGATTGCATGATCGACAATCCCCTAGAGTGTGTTAGGGAGCATTGTAGCGCTCTGGTATTGCTATAGCCAAAGCGTCGATTTTTCCTCATCTTGAAAAATTGATTGAATGTCTTTTACTGGGTGTAATTTTGGGGTTTTTCTTTTTAACTTGGATTGTGTTCTATCAATTTATGTCTTATGTCAGGCCTGCAACTTGCTTCTTTTAAACTTTTTGATGTTTGATTGGATTTTATTATATGTCCTTGTTGCGAAATCACCCTTTTTCTTCATATTTTGGGTTCATTTTGATGTTTTTTCGTTCATCTAATCGATTGAATATTGTCACAAGGAAACTCATGGATCTCTTTATTGTTTTAATTGATCTATGATCTTCATATATTTCCAGAGAATTTCTTAAGTGTGTTTTGTTGTTTTTGGTGTTCTTTCTTGGAAACATTAGTTTGTTTTTTGTCTCTTATTGACTGTTGTGAGAGTGTCTTTTGTTTGTGTGATTTTTCCTTCCCATTGTCTAAAGCTGCAAGAGTGAAAATTATTTTTATTATTGTCATAAGAAGCATTAAACAAATCATTCAATTCACATTTATAATCAAACGAAAGGATACTTTTTATGATTAGTTTTTGGATACCAGAAAAGATTTTTTTATAATTTAGCACTTAAAATGGATTCTTGTTGGAAACAAATTGCATGAATTTTTTGCATTTTTGTGTTTGGTAGTGAAAGAAAGAAACTCTTCTCCTTCTCGTAAATAAAAGTTCGTCAAAAGAAACGTTTGCTTATCATTCTTTTACTTCTTTGGGATTCAAGTCGCAACATCATTAGTTTCACTCTCATTTACCTCTATGTAAAGAACAGCCACTAAAATCAACACTAATTAAAATCAATCTATAATTTTTTCTTTTTAGACTCTTTACACCAACAATAGACTGGGACTAGCACTTTGGATTAGGCTGTGAGAATAACTCTCCAAAGCATTCGAGACAAACTTAGAATGTTGTGATAGGGAGAGTAAATCCAATTTTCTTATAAACATAGTTGGGATTCCCCTTTCACATAGGGGTTACGCACGAAGTCATGTTCGAGAGAGAAACGAAGATTATCCCTTTGAGGCTTAACTGTTCGTAGTAGTCAGATCGTATATTGGGGGTTCTTTTTGAGGTCCAACTGTCTTCATTTGATCTCAGTGCTTCGTGAATTATGAATCCGTTTGGGGTCCTCTGGAGTTCTACCAATCCACTTTTCCTCAGTTTTCTTGAAGGATTTCAAACTTGTTATCCATCCCTTACGTTCAGACTGGACTGCTGACTGTACCCACCCAGAGGTTGACTGCAAGTTGGTGTCCTTAGTAGCCATAATCTTTAGGGTCCTTACACAAGGTGACGGTGAAGGGACATCTTCGTTGTACCTGGAACAGACGTTGGTCAAACTCACTCTGGCTCCTTGGAGAGTAAATCCACATTTATTGTGTGGAAGTTTGCACCAAGGCATAAGTATGTTAAGTAGTTCACCAATGTAATTGATCCACCCGCTCATATCCTAGCCTCTTCTCAATTTGATCATGCGATGTTGGATTTCATCACCAACTAGTACGGTCATCGAGAGAAGGTATTGTTTGCTTGTTGGTTTTTCTATATTTTTAGCGAGTGTTGTTTATTTGCTTAATCAGTTGAGGATCCTAGTCATCCTCCTGTATCACATTGTGTTATGTGTAGCACACTACTGCATGGGCCACCCGACGAAGAAAATGGTTAAGACTCTCAGGAACCCCAACTGTGTGTCGCTACAAATGGAGAGGCATGTCTCGCCTCCTAAGAGGCGGGACACCCATGGTCAAGCCTCGAAGGTTCCTGTCTACCTCTCAAAGTCCTCCCACTGCAACCTCATGCTCAACTGCTACATGTGAATCTCCACGACGCCCCGGTGTCCGCATCTCCGTTGGACGTGATGTGCCTATGTCTACATAATGAAACAAAAATATTTTTAGATCCCTCATTGTACAAATCAAAAACAATATAAAATACAAAAAAAAAATATGTGGCAAGGCTTAGTTTTGTACCTGACACATCCCACTGGATTTCCTCGAGGAGCACCAAGTATGCACTACCTCGAAAGTCCACTCCGGCATAAGGGAAGTTCTCGATAAAGACCAACTGTCTCCTCCACCATGCGAAGAAGTCAGCTGTAAATCTAAATGTTGAAGGCTCATTCCCCAATCTAGGGGATAGACTAGTCCACCTCTCCATACAAGACTCAGTCGCAGGATGCACTATCAATGTAACCTGTGGCTGCATCTGAGGAAATCGCTCTAAGAAGAAAAAAACTAAAAAAGAACCATACCCAAATTGCTTTTGTCTTCCCATCCTACACTTCGATATTTGTTCCTTGACATTTCGAAGGAACCCTACACTCAAGTTAAACAACCTAGGCTCTAAACATTGTAAAACATATGACATCTATGATTTTGAGGCCAAATGAGCACTAGTACTAACCACCAATTTGGTGATGGCGAATAGAATTGACCGAAGTGAAAAGTCCCTTACCTCTTTTATCACGATTCAACTACCTACCAATCGTGATCTCGGTATGCAATGGTCAGCAACATACGCCTCAGTTGGTTGAGGAGTTGCCCGGTGTCCGGACAAGAGGATAGGGGCCCCTCTCTTAGAGAGCCCTGTTAGAAAATAGACATCATCAAGCTCAATCTCAAGCATGTGCGGTCCAATGCGAAATGCTTGTTCGACATCGTCCCATAAACCGATCAAGTATTCAAGTAATAGTACTTCCTTCCTCATGTTTTCGAGCTTAAAATACTTGAGTAACCTGCAATTTCGCAAAGCTTCCCTCGCTTGAGGACTTTGAAGAGAAGCAATTTCATCGACCTCATGTTCGTGCTCTTTCCACTCTATCATGGCTAAATGACCGGTGAAATATGCAAATACAAACATTTAAACATCTTTAGTCAAATTTTTATGGAAGAAAATTGTTTCTTTTTAGCCCAAAAGACAAAAGATTTTTTATTTATGCACCAACGCTCCCTTGAATCTACCCATAGAGCGCTAGTGCTGCCTAAGCATGTGCACCAGGGCGTTGAAATCTCGATCGACACTCTCATTAGCGCTTTGAGGGAGCATTGATCTAGTTCGACGCCTAGGGCTTCCTAAAGATCCCAGAATGCTCAAAACATAAGCTAAAACATAAAATAAAACCATAAAAAATGATGAGAAAGGTAATACGACCAACCTAGTCCAGATGGAACTGGAAATGATCAATCACAACTCCTGTAGTCGCAACTCGAAAAACGCCTCCCAAAGGTGGAAAATTCCAAATGTGGAAGAGTTTGGTAAAAATAAAATGGTAAATGAATTTTTTGACCTATTTCACTATTTGATAGGTTTGATTTTTGCTATTTCTCATTAATATAAAGTCATTTTTGGGTTTTTAATCTTTTTCGAGAAGTTACTAATGCTTTGGGCCCAGAAATGTCTATATTTACAGGATTTCAATCAACATCTTTTCGACAACCCTGTGACGCTGACGAGCATAATCTTTGTTCTTTCTCGCGCTCGAAAAAACATGAGAATGTAACCAAGTAGACTTTTATCACTTTTTTCGGACTCATAAAGGTTACATGAAAAAGGAAACCCCTGGAGTCATCTTTAATCTCTTTTCAAACTCTCTAAATATGAAAAGATCGTCGAGTGATATTGCTTCCTTTTATGCTCATTAAAAGGTCTTGAAAGGGTATCTCTCGAGTAGCATTTTATCTCTTTTTCGGACTTCAAAGACTAAAATTACGAAAAAGGACAACCTTGGAGTCACCTTTAAGTTCTTTTTAGACTCTCTAAACATGAAAAACCACTGATTTTTCCTTCTTTGGACTTGCTAAAATCACACATTGAAGGGCCCATATGGGATCGAACCCTTACTTCTTCCAGTTCATTAAACAAAGGAAGAGGAACTTACCGAAGGTGAGTTATATCGAGCATGTGTTACCTCCTTGAGCTTGTTAAAATAAAAAGAGGTACTCGTCTATCTGGATCGGGGATAAATTGAAGGAAGTAGGTCAAGTTGTCTTTTAAGAATCGTTACAAGTAACTCTTGCAGTCACCCTTGAACACAACACTTGTTTTTACCTGCATTTGGAACACTTGGATAATCCACTAAACCTCTACATTGAACCAATCCTATGAGTCTTTCCACTCCTTTGGGTCATCCGAAAAATTTCAAAGTGTCCGTTGCATTATGTTTTAGTCCACGTTACATTTATGTTTCCAATTCTCATGTCGTGCCTCTGTGTTCGAGGGAAGTATTTGCCTCGAGAGTCAACCATCACAAATTTTCAGTTTCAATACCTATGTTAGTCCATACTCATTTGATTCACCATCTTACATCTCTTTCCTATGTCACTTTTGTGTCGATGATGGGGGATACATCAGGGATGATTTTAAGAACCACGCCCCCCC
>ML811075.1:63121-80755 GCA_009831015.1 Picea engelmannii
GGCTATCGCAATAGTCCCCACAACCTTTTAGAAAATTGGAAAAAGAAAACCGTGTTTTACTTAGTCTCCACAACCTTTAGCAAATTGGACAGAGCAAACAAGGTTTTCACTCAGTTTCCATGACCTTTAGCAAATTAGATAGAGAAAAAAAGGTTTTTCACTCAGTCTCTGTGACCTCCTCCTTGGCTCTTCACGAGTCGACTCTACTTCTCTACACAAGAGAAACCTCCTCCTCTGATCACTAACTAGAAAATGGTGGAATTTCCTTCTCTGTGCAGATTCTCCATCTCTCTGCCCTTCTCCTCTGTTCACAATTGACCAAACTCAGTAACCAAGTTGTGCCACCTCCACAGGTTCCTCATTGCTCATGAAATTACAAAAAGATTCGTGGACATAATGACTCTTCCTTCTCCCTCTACACGTGGAGACAATCTTCCCTCGATTCTCAAAGACCTTCACTCAACCTCAACTCTGATACCACTTATTGGGATCAGACCTACAAAATCGTAGTTAATGAATAGAGAAACAGGAGAATAACACATCACACAACAAACAATGAACATAGGGGGCGATGATATCTCTTTATTTCTAAGCTAAATGGAGAAATGATTTTAAAAGTCTCATGAAGCACCTTATGAACATCAATATTTAAACAAGAAATATCTCAAATGTTTTCAAGGCAATGGAAAACCAAACACTTGAGAGTCATCCAAATTATAATTACAAGGATATGTGTTGTCACCGCCTGTTGGACCTTGACCAAGTTTTGGAGAACCTTGGTCATTTTTGACCATTTTTGGGACTTCAACAGGCTGGTCAAAGACAGAGCGCAAGATGAAGCAGAGATCGCGGGATCTCGCCAACTTTTGTGGGATTTTTTATTTTTGGGTTTATGTAATGGGTATGGTATGTCGGCCCATGGGTTTACCCATGTTTAGGCCCCTTTTGTAAAGTATAAATAAGTATCTTGTTGATGTAAGTACGGGGGTGCTAAGTTAGTTGTAGGCCAATGCGCTAAGTGTGAATAGTTGTGGATGCTTTGTGCATGTTGTGTGTTGAGAACTTGCAAAGCTAAGTGCAAGTGATTGTAAGAAGCTTTTGTGCATATTTGTGTTGTGACCTAACTAGGGGAAGGAGGATCTGACGAGGTGTGTGCAAATCTCATATTCTATGTGGAGTTGGTTTTGTGGCTTCGTGCATTGAAAGAAGATAATAAAGAAGACGAAGAGTTGGTGGATGTAGCCCCATGCTGGGGGTGAACCACGCATATCATGTGTTGTGATTGCTTTGTGTCATTGATGTGATTTATGCTTAGTGTTGAATCTTTATATATGTTAGATGCATCTAATATAGTATCTTAGTGCCTAGTGATGTGAATGAATGCTAGATCTGATCTGTTTCTATGTGCTAAGTGCTTGGATGTGTTAGATCTTATTGAATACTGTGTTGTTCTGTAATTAGGGTTTTACCTGCGATGTGAAGAAAATATTAAAGACTAATGAATGTTAACTGCTAAGTGCTCTGTTAAGTATTGTGATCACAGTTCTGTTTCCCAGCTAGGTTGTATACACTTGAGTCCTACAACCCCCCTGCCTCTACCTCGGGTGAGACTTCATCTGCTTCGCAGGTGTTACCGAAAGGTCCAGTAGTTAGAGTCTTGTTGGTGCGTTGTTGAAGCGTTGAACCCTGGGTTTGCCCCTGTGCCAACAAATGGTTTTGTTGTCGGGACCTGAAACTGTGATGACTGGGAACTAAAGAAAAGAGAAAGATTTGTGTGTAGATTTGTTTCCCTAGTGCACAATACTCTACTTGACTTGTGAAACTCTGTGCTAAGAAGAGAAGTTTGATCTGAAGAAAAGAGGTAAGATCTTAAAGCTTTGTCCTCTGATAAAGTTAAGATAAGTGGAAATTTTTGTTTCGAAAGAATGGATCTAGGTCTATTTGATAGATTTCGTCCTAGTCTGAAAACTAGGGCACAATTAGAAGAAAGAATATGTGATATGAATAGCTCTGATAAAAATAATGAAAGATATGTTATCCCTATGCATAGAAAGAGTTTTTGGACTAACAAATGGATGCAGGATCCTAGAAAAAACTTTTTGCAGGTTCATCACTGTGATCCTAGTGCGTAGTACCGGAAAGGTTGGGGATCATTTAAAAGAAAGAGAGAATTAACTCTTTGTTATAGTTGCAGAAGACCAAGACATCTTGCTAAGGAATTCCCTGGTAGAAGTCCTATTTGCCTTTGTTGTAAGGTTATTGAACATGAAGTTTTGGATTGCCCTAGAATGATTGCTAAAGTTGAGAAGATGAATATGAGACAAGAAAACCATGAGAAAGGCCAAGAAACTAAGAATACGCTAGACCATCAGAGAGAATCATATACTATATTATTACAGATGAAAGAAACACTAAATGATCACAGAGACATCAATTTATTAGAGATTTTAAAAGAAAAAGAGTGCATAGAAACAAAAATAGGAGACTTCGACATAGACTATGTATTGGATGCAGAAACACGGGTTAATATCATGATAGAAAGTACTTGGGAAATCTTAGGAAAGCCTGTTATGGTTCCTTCATTGGGAGGAATAGGATTGTTTAAAGGAAATTTGATAACCCTATGTGGAAGACTTGCCCATGTACCCATGAGTGCTCATGGAACATTGACAAAAGAAGGATTCGAGGTCATTAAGTTTGCTGAGAACAACACTCCCTTTGCACTTTTGTTAGGAAGAACATGGATTGAGAAAGATCAGATCCGCAGGAAAGAATAAGAGGAAGCTCTAGAACATAAAAATCAAGAATTAAAGGATTTCATGGCTAGGAGAATAGCACACTTAATAGAAGAACATAAGGACAAGTCAAAGCTACTAAGGGCCAGAGACCGGGTTGTCGAAGTTGAAAGAATGCAGGTATACTTGAAACACCTGTCCATACAGGAGAGTAGAGCACCTACTCCAGAAAGAGAAGAAGTATTATCCTCAAACCTTGTGAAAGATCCTCAATAGTGCGAAGTTATTATGCTAAGAAAAGATAAGAACAATAATAGAAAGAGGAATCGAGAGACGCATATCAGAGGGAAGAAAGCAAGAAAGCTCAGTAAGAAGAAAGCAAAGCTATAAAAATTACAGGAGGTTCCAGAGAGGACTTCGCAGAAGGAAGGTTTCCAGAACTTGAACCTCGCCGGAATAGTAGAACAACATCAATTGACACTTTGCCACAGTGAAGAAATATGACCGTTGGAGGTGTCCCGACCATTAGAACGATGCTCCAGAACGGCTAGAAACATAGTTATTGTCGGAGTCATCGCCATTGGACCATTGGGACTACGCCATAATGGATGGAATCACATTCATTGAGACATTCCTACCCATTGGAGGAGCCCATTACGATGTTAGCTATTTAACCCATTGAATGCCTTACCGGGAACACTTTTGCAAAAAGTGATTATTCGAGCCCACAAAGAGCTGACTACTACCGCGTTGTGCTTATTGAGACCTTGCTACCTATTCTGTTACATTGAGTGTTTGTTCACCGACCTGAGATATCTGATCTTGAGCATGTATGTCGGGCGACTTTAGCGCAATAGAGAAATCCGTCAAAGAGATCCTCATAGACCTCATGGCTGAGAAGGTCATGTCCGTAGGAGCACAAGCTTCATCAATGAGAGGAGTGCAAGCATCCCCATTGACTACATGTCAATCTAGGACCTACCAAACTACGATAGAGAAACAGAGCAAGCATCGTGACGACTTGGTGAACACGAAGTTCATCCCATCAATCCTGCTCGACTACATCCTACCTCTGGCTAGCGCGGTTAGTTGTGACAATGTCATGAGGCACTTTGACTACACATTGATCATTGTGTACCTCCCGAAGGGGATACACGCAGTTGGACTATAGTTGGGACAAATTCTGACGTTGAAGATCAATGACTTCAACTTGGGAGATTGCAAGAACTATGGAATGCTCGTACCCCACAAGTATTTGACCAAGAAAACGAGGAAGAAATCGAAGATAATCCCCCAGCCATGGACTATGGACATCGCAAGATCAACCATCATCAATGTGATGAAGATACCACACTTCGAAAAACATTAGGAGGTTAACATGTGCGTTAAAATCCTATTGTCTTGCTTCCATGGTGGTTACCTATGGTTGGATAGGCGCATCACTATCGATCCAGCGCTGATCCACTGGATCATCGGGTTGAGCATGCAAGAACCAGACCCACAAGATTTCTACCCACGGAAGGCTGCAGATCGTGACCTGGCACAATGAATCAAATACACCTATGGCGATGTGGAGAAGGGGAAGCTGGGCTACAAGGTAGACTCCATACAGAATGGGGCAATGCACCTAGCCTACCAGTTGATCGTTGGTAAGCTCGTCAGGAAGAACATGCCAACGCAGGTCATGGGGTTTGTCATCGACCTYGCAGGAAAATGCATTGAAGGGCTACAAATGAACTGGRCGAGCTACCTCATCAACCAGTTAGAGCAAGACTGTCGCGAATCTTAGGATCATGGATATGAGTTCCATTTCAGTTGGTTGTTGATTATCATTGCCTTCATTGCTTGGGATATGGCGGAAGGAGCGACCTTCCYTGAAATTGAGTCGTCTGAACCATTAGCTGCAAAGTTCACTACGCTATGGTATTCGAGTGACATGGTGAAGCAATGACAGTCAAACRCAGTGTTCCACACCTATTATCTATAGCTGAAGAGGGCCATTGAATCCTTCCCTCTCATGATGCCRAACACCCTTCATAGGTTTAGGCCAATAACGAAGTTCCACGCAGACATACACTTCATCTATATCACTGTGCGCAAAGACGAACACAAAGAAGAGCTCCAGTCCTATTACAAACTCATAGCGGAGGACATGGAAGAAATAACTAAGGAATGGCCTGCAGAATTCCTCATACCAGTAGAACCAGACAAAACTCTCAGACCCCGACCTCATCGGAAGCCCTATGGTTACTCGCGAATAATATGATGCACCCAACAGTAGCAAGAAGAAAAAGAAGGAAGAGGTACATGAATTGAACATCGCATCAAAGGTAACTACCCCAGATTCACCTGAAGGAGGAGGAGGTGATGAAGTAGACAAAGAAGAGGATGAAGGGGAAGAAGACAAACATAAATAGGGAAAAGTGACACCGCCTAAGGATTCCATCACGGAGACTGAGACATCCAAGAAAAGAAAGGGTTCCCCAAAGAAACCTTCATCGCGAAAGAAGTCATAAGCCAATAAACCTCCATTTCAGACTATACTCACAGTGGATGATATTGACCTCATCATTGTTGTTGTATCAGATACCTCATAGGACATTTTATAGCGAAGCAAAGCCAAACAGGAGACAATGTTCGATAGGATCGAAGCAGAGCTCAAAGGGGTACAACATGCTCTCTATTCAAGCTGCGCAGTGTCTACTGCACCACCGCCATTAGAAGGAACAGAGTTGGGAGATGAGTGTTATAGCAAGATTTGCCTCACCATTGCTATCTTAAACAGAGGGCCTTTTTCCATTTCCCTATGCAGGCTTATCATCCCTTTTTGATGAATCCAGAGCTAAAAATACACATTTTTCCACATATATGTGTCCTATCATCTATATAGCAAGCGTATACGCAGGCTGCTCCACTACATCCCACGTACATCGAGATTTGTGCCAAAAAATACAAAAATGGAGTCGAGTTTCCATGTCACGACATGAGATCTCTAATCTTTGGCCTTACATATACTGAAAACATTCTAACTCGACCCTTCAGCTGCATTTTGAAGGCTATAAGAGCGCAATTCCGAGCTATGGAAAAGAAGGAGAAAGCATTCAACTTTGAGAGCAAAGTTACTCTGGAGAAATTACTTCATATTGAGTCTGCATCCCTTTGTCCCTCAAGTCTGAACACAGTGTTTAGCCCCCAAGCTCTTTCCCTATTGTTGAGAGAACCTCATTGTCTCTCTCCTTTGAGCTTGCCTTTGGTGGAGGATTGAAGTGGTGGAGGCCCAGTTGGAAGGAACTTGGTTCCTTGGTTTCGAACCGTGCTGACACAGAAGTCTGTAATGTTGTCACTTATGCTGATCAATTATTAATAGAAATACTCATTTCTCGTCTTATTGGTATCGTGCAAATATATGATTATTATCCATGGGCATGTTTGTAATGTTTATTAATGGATTATGCTATCTGATGTGCTAACCCCTTTATATTGTCACTATATACTTGCTTTGTTTGTTTGTTAAGAACTTATCATAGGTATAAAGCTTTGGGTCGAAATGCTAATGGTGGAACATCATCGAACGTTGGATTGAGGTAGGCCTCTTTCTTATCTTGCACATTAGTTTATGTAGTGTACAATGGAATTGAGTTGATTTCTGCAATCATACCTGTCTATTGTGGTTTACCCTTGGCCATAGAGAGTTTTTCCCTCATAACAGAAATGGCGACTCCACTGGGGAGAGATATTCCTTCTAAGGGTTGAAGTATTTTTTCTTCTTGCATTGCTCTTTTTCCTTTGTGTTTCTTGTCGTATCACTGCTTAACAGATTTTGTTCACTCTGAGTCTGAGTTTTCATCCTTTTTGCCCTTGCCTGGCATTGTTTTAAAGCCTGTACACTCCTTTTTCCTTGACAGTCGCGTACACATGTGCTCTGCCTCTCTGCAAGCTGCATATATATGCATTGTTCTCTTGAACAGTCGCATATACCACTTTTCCTTGCTTGTTTGCTTGGTTTAGTGACTGTTGGGTGGGATTTGATGGTTGTTGAGCCTTCTTAGGTCTCTGTAGTGCCTGTTGATTTTCTCTGGGTTGACAGGAAGCCTGTTGGGAGTTGAATTTATGGGCATAGTCTTTCTCATTGTTTTTTCATTTTTGATTTGTCCTTGAACCCTGGGTTGTTTGCTTGGCTGCTTGGTATTCTCCTTGAATTATTTCATTTATACATAGTAGAATTTTATATCAGGTTGCTTTTCGGTCCATGCATTTTCTTTTTGATATATTGAAAATACAAAAAAAAATATAGGCATTTTGCATTGGTTAACATTTTTGTCTTTGAACCTTTATCATTAGCTTAGTGCATTTAGCGAAAGATTGCATTTTACTTCTGAATTGCAGAGTTGAAATTGAAAATTGCACTATTTTTATTAACATATCATTCATTGAAAAGTTAAAGATAGACTTTGCATGATATTCATATTTATCTTCTTGCAAAGTCATAATATCATGAGTTTCGCTTCCATACCCTTTTGAGTAATCACGACCAGTAAAATTTACGCTTTAAACTAAAATTGATTAGTCATGATTTTAATTTTAGGGTGCACAAACTAGTCTAGGATTTAATGCCTTGGAATAGGATTTCGTGAGTAAACTTCTCCAAGGTAATTAAATCAACATATGTGTCTGAGACAGGGAGTTGAGAAGTCCATTGTATAATTGATAATATCAAGAGGCTCCACTCACACCGGAGTTAATCACGAGGTCACGCAAAGTTAGTTGAAGGGATAACCCCTGGATACTCACCCAACGTCAGAGATATTTCTGTGGATTTATTCGTATTTGGAGATCTTGCTAGTACCCATACCTCTATGAGAGGTGGTGCTTTCAAGGTTTTGGGCTTTGCTACCCTGCCCATACGGTGATCCGGACTTACGACTGCTCGCCTGTGCATCGATTATACAATGGTTTATTAATTGCTTGACTTAGGTATCTCATAGGTTACTTGCAGGGGTTATTCTGCTTGTACCCTGGGTCAGATAGAGGTTGAACAACACACAACCTTTATGGAGGATCACTTCTTCGGGGGGATCTGACCGACTGGTTGTTAAGCCCACAAGGGCCTCTATAACTGATTTTGTTACCTCCAAACTTTAGCAGGGAGTCTCAGGTCCCTCTTGAATGAGGCATACCTTCTTTAGCGAGGGAGGCCACTCAGCCACTTTAGCCTGTTTGCATGCATATTGGTCGTTTGACTTTTGGTATTCTCTTTGACTACTAGTTGGCCTTAGAAGTCTTTGCTGGGTTTCACCATCATGGATAGTGGAGTTCCTTTTGCTCCCTTGTTTACTGGTAGCCCCCCATGACGTTCAAGGGGGCAAATCCATCCGCTTTTTATAATGGTATGCAGAATTATAACACTCAGCTCGTGCCTTGGGTCTCTAATCATTTTTCTCATGGTATGTTTGATATGTTGTCGCACTTGCCATCCTCTATCTCGCCTCCTTATGCAAATACAAGTTTTGGGTCTGGGGGCATGATGCCTCCTTCTTATCCCTCTTAGTTTGGTGGGAGTCATATCCTTCAAACACCTCTTACAGTAGAAAGCGTTGAACCCTGGATCTGCCCCTGTGCCAACACCGCCCAATATTTATTACACACGACTTACCTTTTTAAGATATAAAATGAGTTGTCTTTTTAGAATATAAACAAAGCATTCTATTTCTATTTGATCTTGGAGGACAACTACTTGAGATGTGTGTTGCATGTATGATGTAACTAGGATACTTTGTATTTTTTATGAATAATATTATAATTTCCTTAAACTCCTTTAATTTATATGATAGGTTAGTTTAATGTTGAACACGAAATCCCACTAATTAATTATTTTAGGGAACTTATATCTGCCTCTTAAGAACTTCTCATTAATTATCTTAAGCAAGTAAGTTTTTTTTACACATGCAATTATATCAATGTAAGCTAAAGTAGATCATTATTAATTATCTTAAGCAAGTAAGTTTTTTTTACACATGCAATTATATCAATGTAAGCTAAAGTAGATCATTATGGTGAATATTGTAAGATTGTATCCAACTTCAATATAAATATGGATGCAAGTTTTACACTTTCAAGCATATTGCCAGGCTAACTTTTCCGGTTGGCCTCACAAACTACAACGCTTTTATTCTGAGATGGCCAACTTTACCTGTTGGCCTCACAATCTACAACATATTTGCTTCTTAGATCCAGTGGAACAATACTTCTCTTTTAACTTATCTCTAAGGTCGGAGTGGAAGATCTGTTCAAAGATAACGTTTCTTGTCCCCTCTCATGAATTCCTTTCGCATCTCGAAGTTGGGTCCAGCTGAATGACCTGTAACCTCGGTCAACTACTGCTTTCATATACTGATTGTTTATTCGAATAGGAATCACAGCATCTTGAACGTCTGGAGCAGACCGGCTATTATGTGTCTCCGTCTGTCGTTCAGCTCGCTAAGCTACATAATCAGACTGAGTCGTTTTGGACAGGGAGCTGTAGTAAATTCTTTCGACCAAATCAGCAGTATAAAGATTCTTTCGGCTATCATACACAGGAAGCTTCCTATGCAACTCGGTATCTCTATACATTTTCACCAGCTGTCCCATGATAGCTCGGTTCACAATCAAACAAAATACATGGTCGTTTCGTCACTTGTACGAACAAAATATGAAGAGACGCGTGTTTAAACAAAATACATTTTTTCCAACTCCCTACTGCTTTGCAGCGAGTCTTGTTAGATATTTCGATGGAGGTTATTATGCCTGTGTTGTGCATGTTGACTTCTGCAGCATGCCATAGACCAAAAAGTAGCAGAACTTTTCAGTGGACATTAAAAAAAGGTTCAATTCGTTTAATGACTCCATTATTTCACATTATTTCACCGGAGCTCAGCAAATGCCCGGCTTTCAGTCCGGCTAAAACGAGGGTTTTCTGTTTTTCTTTTCATCGTTTTGGGCAATCTCAGTGCTAATTCAATCAGATCGTCATAGAACGCCTTAATTTCTAGATTCCAGAATTTTCAAAGGTTTCGGCTCTCTATCCGCCATTTCACGGCAAATCAGGTAAATTTCTAGACATTTCTCGATTTATGTCCGTGATAAGTTAAATCCTCTTTAATCTTCGTTTTAAATTTCCCCTTTTCCCATTTATTTCGGTAATGGGTAGTCAAGAATTGATTTCAGCTGACGGGGTTGATTTTTAAGGGTTTGATTTAGGAATTTTTGGGTTTTTAAGAATGGTATTTGCGTTCAATGATTTAACATTGTTTTCTTCTCGATTATAAAATTTGTTATCAGTTTCTGTAGCATTAGGTTCAGATCCGAAATTTCATGGTATTAATTGACTTTATTGTTTAAGTAGTATCGAATAGTGATATTAAGAAGGTTGAAGATGAAAAGTACTTTCTCTTAAATTGTCCAGTCTATACTTATACATAGATATTTGAGGGACCTGTTTTTTTTAAGATGTTATAAGTTCAAATTTAGAGGATGGCAGGATATGTATACTTTTGTAGATTACTAGTCAAATTGTTGGGTAGAGGGAGCCCCTTGTCCCACAAACAAGGGGGTCTCATAAGATCCCTTATCCCACAAACAAGAGGGTCTCATAAAGTCCCTTATCCCACAAACAAAACAATCTCATACACCAATTTAATGTCTGAGCAATTAAATTATTATTATTATGATAAATTTATATAGGGCATCACTCTATTGAATTCACAAAATTAACAGGGTACACCATGCAGTATTGAAATTTTTAAACTTGCTTTTCACTTTACCATAATCCTGCAATCACATCATAACAATCAATACATGAATCTTGAAAGATGGAGCAAATTTAGCAAAAGTAATAATATTCCTTTGCTTCAAAAGTTAAAATAGGAATCTAAGATAGAGCAATTTTAGCAAAATAATAATATTCTTTTGTTCCAAAATTTAAAATATGAATCTATGTACGAATGTTGCCACGTTCGGGGGAAAGATAAAAAATTAGAAGCTTAAATCTTAGAGAAAATGAAATGAAAAATTAAATTGATTTTTATTTTTTTGGATGTTTTTAACTATGTTGTTTAAACATTTTATATTTTGATTTTTTTAATTTGAATTTAACAATATAAATATAAATGAAATTGTAATTTTCTGTTGTTTAAATTACATTACTCTTTATCCTAAAATGTGCATTAACTTATCATCTCTATTATCATCTCTTTCATGGATTAAAGATTACATTAAGTTGTCATCTATTTCATCGATTTCGTGGACTTCAGTAACTTTGCTCTAATCCAAAGATGTGCATTAAGTTGTCATCTCTTTCGTGGACATTAGATACTTGATTGGTTGACAAATATAAGCTAGGCCATGATAAATAAGAATGAGACAAAGAAAGCCCTTTTATGGGCTTTCTTTGTTATGTAGAGAAGCTTGTTTTACATATTCAAGACATCTCGTCCAAGACGTTTCTTATGAATTCCATCTCATTCAAGATGTTTCTCATGGATTCCATTATTTGGTTTATAGTTTTCTACAGTTTACAGGTATGGGGATCTTGTTTGTTAAAGCCTTACTGGGCTACAACTGAGAGGATGCAACTCTTCTCCTTTTATGCTTCATCAAATGAAAATAAATAGTCTCCACAGTCATCATCCTTGTTGAGGTTAGGGCCTAAACCCCCTCTGCCTTTGACACTGTTTTCATCTTTGTGCGACTCCTATATCGAGTTTGGAGCTATTCTGACTCAACGATGAGTTGGGATTGGTACATGTACTTGACCTACTGCTCTTCAAAGTCCATTGCTTTGGCTAGCTCCGTAGGATGATCTCATGGTTAGTTTGTGGGCATCTCAGATCTTATGGAGTATGTGGGTATATGGTTAGTTTGTGGGCATCTCAGATCTTATGGAGTATGTGGGTATTTCGATAGATCGTCTCCCTCTATTTAGATACTCACTTGATGCACTTAGCCACTTCCTATTTACTAGGCAAGAGTTGAACAAAATCCCTTGGGACTACATATATAGGAAATATGATTAGATCATTTGGATAGATCCATTGGGTTGGTTATGCCCGAAAATGGGCTTTTATGTGGATCTTTTAATGGAGTGGAGGGACAGACTTATTGTTCGGCCTTCGTACACACCTTGTCACTGGATGCATGCTCTCTACATTCTCCTAGGCTAATTCAGAGTGGGTTCACATAGACTTCAGGTGGAGGCAGAGCACTAACTCCAGTGATCATATAGGATGTGGTAGCAATGCCATCTTTGGGAGGTTAAGATTAAGGAACATCTCATTTTTTTCCACTTCATTTATTATGGGATTCAAGTGCGGTTCCATCTCATTTTTTTCCACTTCATTTATTATGGGATTCAAGTGCGGTTCCACTTTTTGTTTAGGGAGTCACGAGTCCTTTCCACTTTCTTCTGGTATTCTGATCGGTGCTCCTTGGCTCTATACATTTAGGAGGTCATCAGACTTCGATATCAGGTGCTCTAGCCACCCCTTAGACCAAGGTCCACTGAGTTGTTCACTTCTTTCTCGTTCTCCCTTATACTATGGGTGCCAAGAGACAGATCATTAGCGGTGCCGCTCTCAGTTCTAGATCAGTCTGGGCTAAGGGTGCTATTACTACTTCGTAGAGATCCTAGTGTCACTGTTGTTCCAAATCCCTCAGTAGCAATCAGACAAGGCAACCTAGGCCTCGATGGAGAGTGACCTCTTCCAAGTAGTAGCACAGTGCACAATGCAAATTATCTTCCAACTTCTCGTCCAAACATCACTCTATCTGGAGTTTCCTCCCTTCGGCATCGAATGTTAGGGGAGCCAGTGCTCGCAGATTTTGAAATGCTTGCATTATTCGGCTTCCAGATTTTTGGTCCGTTTCTCCAAATCTGTCTTTCTACTATCAGTGCTCGTTTTGTCTTATTTTAGAATAGTACTTTACTTTTTTCATCTTGCTTTATTTAGGAGTCATTTTTTTATGCTTGTTTCTGCTATGTATGTATTGGCATTATTGTAATCAACAGTCCCATTGACCTGCTTTTGTTTGAAATTAGTAAATAAATTATCTTATATCATCTCTAATGCCTTTTATTTAAGAAGTTTTTCTTTATTAAGAAAAATAAATACTTACAAATTGTAACTCAATATGCCATGTAAAGCATTCTAAGCCTAATTCTTTTAGTTGTCACCACATGTTTGGAGGTTTGGTACTAGTTTGGACATAGGCCAAAATTAGACTTTGAGCTTACCTAGCATTATTCGATACTTGAGCGTATTCCAAATAAACCTGTTTTTGGGATGCATCTTAGAGCATTAAAGTAATGGATATCCTCTAATTATTGGCCATTCTAATGCTGCAAAAATCGCTGAATTATCGGTGACACTGAATTTTAGCGATGTTTGCTTGAAACGAAAAAATGCCCTTAAAAATTCTGAATTTTTTGTGTATCAATTTTTGCTTTTTTTTTTTAATTGATTTTTGTGATTTTTTCCTTATATTTAAAAAATAACTATATTTTTAAAAATTTTAAAACTTTTCTTTGATTTTTCTAATATCCTAAGTTCATTGCCCCCGATTTTTCCAGGGTCCTAACTTCATGTTTTGTTTGCGACATTTCCGGGCCTTTACTTTTGAAAGGTAATGTTATGTCTTTACCCTGCCCTCAAATTTTTTGGGATTAAGAAACCTTCCAGATTAGAGGGGCTAGCTATTTGTTCTCAATCCCTTTAGCCTCAGAAATATGGGATTTGAGCAGTTTATGGTGATTACATTAGTTGCTCCTGGGCAAATGAGTAAATTTGGAATTGTGTAATGTTGTGATTTCTGTTCTCCTTGATTTTTGTTTTCTGGAAAATGAAGCAATATTACTTTAGAAATCATATATCAAGGTTGACACATCAAGGAGCCAAAGAGTGGACCATTATACATTGATATTTAATGTCTCATTGGAAGCCGGATCTCCATAGGAGCTCTAGGAGGAAAATGCTACAGATTTCTTTTATTATGGTGGGAGAGCTTGCTATTTCAGGGGTTAGCTGCTTGCATTTTCTGCCATGTGATTCCTTGCTCCTAGAATTAGGAAGGTAAAGTCCATGTTGAACTTGTCTCGTGCACTGTTTAAATCTGGTCTGCTGAGGGTAGCAGCTTAATTCTACCTTTAGATATCTATCTTATTTCTGTGATGAAATACGTGGGCAAAACTTGTTCAGGATTGAGAATTTGGATTAGACTGAAACTTCTGAAATGCTTTGGCACTCTATTTCATTTCTTTTGCATCTGCTATATTCTATGACTTCTAACAGAGTTTTGACTATTATTGAGGATTGTCCCTGTTGCAGGCACTTGATATGGATTCTGAGTCACCGTCATCACATATTTTGTCCACTGCTGCTCAGGATTCTCCCGACTCTCCTGCCACTGAAGAGGTGAATGATGTCCCTTCTCATCCTGGTCAGGGGAGGGGAGGATGCAGTTCAGGTCACAGTGTAGAGAGTCTAGAGAATTCTTCGAGTTCTTCAAGTTCTCCAGACCCAGTCTCACAAGTTCTTCAACAGTTGGGGCAGACTTCACTTGAAAACTCAGTAATTGATCAGGGGCATCGATCTGATCAGGAACATGTTGTGAGGAGGGCCATCGTGCAAGATGATCTGCTCTCTCATCCTCCTATACCCAGACCCTACATTCCAAGAAGGTATGGTAGCGATAGGAATGGAATAACTTTAGGAGAGAGTGATGCTAACATTACCAGCAATGGGCATGGAGGTTACTCAGATTCCTCAGGAGAGGTGCAAAGTTCTCCTATAACCAGATCCGGCAGTCCAAGAAGATATGGTAGCGATAGGAATGGAATAATTTTAGGAGAGACTGATACTCACATTACCAACAATGGGCATGGAGGTTACTCAGATTCCTCAGGAGAGGTGCAAAGTTCTCCTCCTATGATCATATCCGACAGTTCAAGAAGCTATGATAGCGATAGGAATGGAATAATTTTAGGAGAGAGTGATACTAACATTACCACCAATGGGCATGACCAGCAACGGGCATGGAGGTTACAAAGATTCCTCAGTGATGAGCAAAGTTCTCCTCTTATAACCAGATCCGGCAGTCCAAGAAGATATTGTACCGGTAGGAATGGAATAATTTTAGGAGAGACTGATACTCACATTACCAGCAATGGGCATGGAGCTTACTCAGATTCCTCAGGAGAGGTGCAAATTTCTCCTTCTATAACCAGATCCGACAGTCCAAGAAGATATGGTAGCGATGGGAATAGAATAATTTTAGGAGAGACTGATACTCACATTACCAGCAATGGGCATGGAGGTTACTCAGATTCCTCAGGAGAGGTGCAAAGTTCTCCTTCTATAACCAGATCTGACAGTCCAAGAAGATATGGTAGCGATGGGAATGGAATGATTTTAGGAGAGGCTGATACTCACATTACCAGCAATGGTCATGGAAGTTACTCAGTTTCCTCAGGAGAGGTGCAAAGTTCTCCTCCTATGATCATATCCGACAGTCCAAGAAGCTATGATAGCCATAGGAATGGAATAACTTTAGGAGAGACTGATACTCACATTACCAGCAATGGTCATGGAGGTTACTCGGATTCCTCAGGGGAGGTGCAAAGTTCTCCTATGATCATATCCGACAGTCCAAGATGCTATGATAGCGATAGGAATGGAAGAATTTTAGGAGAGAGTGATACTAGCATTACCAGCAATGGGCATGGAGGTTATTCAGATTCCTCAGGAGAGGTGCAAAGGTCTCCTCGTATAACCAGATCTGACAGTCCCAGAAAATATGGTAACGATAAGAATGGAAAATTTTTAGGAGAGACTAATACTAACATTACCAGCAATAGGCATGGAGGTTCCTCAGATTCCTCAGACTCCTCAGATTCCTCAGACGAGTCAGATTCCTCAGATTTCTCAGCATGGTATAGTTACGAGGATACCGATAATAGTGTGTGTATAACTGGAGAGACAATAGGAGCTTCAACTGCAGAAGAATTTCAGAACACTGGGAGAAATAGTCGTGAGGCAAGCTTGGAGCTTCGTGATAGACCAGTCTATGCTGGGAATCCTGGGGACTATCTTGATGCAAGAGGTTTTGAACAGCCATTACAACATCTTGCTGAGACTGACAACCCAAGGGGAGGTGCTCCGCCTGCTGCACAATCTGCTGACACACAGTAATTGGAGAAGGTTGGTCTTGAGCGACAACCTGATTCCCAAATACACCAAGTGATTAGTCCAAATTGATGTTACATGTTTTCTTCAAAATGGAAAGTTTCAATGCTTATTTAGAGTTGAGGGATGTGACCATCTCTAATTCTTATTTAGATGTGAGGGTATATGGTTGATATGGGGTTCCTATGATATTTATCTAGGTTTAAATCTTGGTTGATATAGAATTTTAAGCATGTGTATTAGTTGGTTGAATTTAATGGTCTACACATTAAAAATGACAGCTTTATTGTCATAATGTTAAGGTTCATAACTCTCCAAAATGAAAACCAGGTGTTTAAACACCTAAAATGCACTATTAATATTATGACTTCACGAGGACAAAATAATAATAATTTGTACATTGATAGGCAAGATAGAGTTTGATTGGACCATGGAGACCAGTTGTTTAAACTCCTAAAATGCACTATTATTATTACTTCACGAGGACACAATAATAATAATTTGTACATTGATAGGCAAGATAGAGTTTGATTGACCATGTAATGATAATGTAAAAATACATTGGTAGGCAATATAGAGTTGACTCGACCGGGTAATTATTAGTAAGCATCATCAGCCAACTCCACTTGTGTGCTTACATCTTGTTCTTAAAATTTGTGGAATGTCATATGCTGTGATGATCCCTTGTCCACGTACAAACCAACACTAGAAATGGTATTGGTAGAAAGGCATGAAACCATAGAGAAAGTGGTTTCAAACTTGGGTGTGAGCTCCCCACTCTCGAGGAAGTATCTGCTCTCCTTGCACACTGCTTCAAATGCATATAATTTCCTTATTTTCTTTAGACATTGATTAGAAAAGTACAATTTATTTCTTTAGACATTGATTAGAAAAGTACAATTTATTGTGACACTTATAACGCATCATATGATTTTAATACTTAGTAGCATGATTTGAAGATGCCATCTCCTCCTTCCCACCCTTCACAAGTTCCCTTTATTTGATAAATGTAAGGTCTTGGTACTCTTCTCTTCATGTTGGCATTGTTTCTCACCTTGTTTCTTCTTGGACAAAGATGTTCCAAAGTTTCTGATAAGTTGGAAGGTTTTTCTGATCACATACTTTGAATAAAGGCATTCCAAATGTGAGAGAAACCATTTAGCAAAATAGGCATGGACTCCTCATCAACGATCTTCATAACAATAACAAAGCATTGATCTTTAAGCTTGGTGATTTTCATAAGATAACTCACCATGGTGTTTGAATTAGTCATGCATGTCTGAGTGAGCTTGTTCTTCAAAAGCATCTCCATGGGAATATTGACATTCTGATACAAAGTTGCCAATGCATCGAACATTTCCTTTGCCATTTTCCTTGCGATGTGAGGAACCAGGGGGTCCTTCACGGAGTCCTAAAGAATCTTCTTTATCTTAGCAACCCTTTTCATGTGCAAAAATAATTGTTATGGGTTTGTTGGAGCAATGACTTTTCCTTGAACTATGCCCCAATGATTAATCCCCTCCCCAAGCAACTACACCCTACACTTCCAAGGGATGAAATTGGAAGCTCCTTCTAGTCAGTTACACTTACTCGACATTTCGAAGTTTGTCATTTATGTAGTGCCTTGAATCATAATTCAAATACAAATATCTACACCAAAATTAACAATATATCATAGCTTC
>ML811075.1:82034-104797 GCA_009831015.1 Picea engelmannii
AAAATATGAAAAATAGATTTTTTTTAACATACAATATTAATTTTAATTTTAGAAAAAGTATGTTTATTCTTATTTTTATTTATTTGATATTTTTACTTCTAAAATAATATATAGATATTTTATAGACAGTTTTTACATGGTGAATCAATCATAAATACAATTTGAGTGGGTTTAATAGTTAAGAATGTGTTTTTTTCTTTCCAAGTCAAAGGTTCAAATTTGGAGGGGTTAGGGTATGTACACATCCATAAATTAAAGAGCCAGATCATTGCATGGAGGGGGTCCTTTGTCTCACAAACAAAGAAGTATCATACATTAATTTGGTATCTAGCTAGGTTGTGACCTTAAAAATAAAACAGTATTATTATGAAGTTGAATTATTTGATGAACCTTTCACTTTGGAAAAATTTATACTTTTGTTAGATAAATGAGAATAAAAGAAAATAATGCATGTAGATAAGGAGCAAAATGAATAAAAAGAAACACAGTGTGCACATGTCCTAGAATCTTCATGACTAGTTGCATTACCTTAAAAAACATATTTGTACATATTAACAACAAAAAAGAAAATAAATGGCATCTTAACTATCATCGAGGTGTAGTGTCCTAGGCTTCATGTATGGGTTGATGGCAAGGAGCTGCAAATACCACATGATCCATTGGTAGACTTAGAGATAACCATATAAGGATTCTATGTATTTAGTGGATATTATTGTATTTTGGAATCGCCTTTTGGTCTTGGAGTATTACCTAAAACTACTTTTGATTGGCTAAGATCTCATCTTTTTTGGACATGGAAAACAAGTTAATGACCCAAGACCAAGACATATCTAGTAGGAGTGGTAGTCTGCCCCCATATGGACCACCGACGATTTATTTCAAGTGACCAAGTTTTGTTTAGACATGATGATTTTGCTACATGTTGAGGTCTTGAAATTGTATCAATAAAGACAAGGCCAATAACCCTTAGTTTTATTATTTTATTCCTACTTTGCAAATAAAATAAACTTCTATAAATATGTAAAATTATTAATTAGGATTAAAAATAAAAAATTCCAAAGAATTCTTTGCACAATCCTTTTCATCATGATGCAATACCAAAACAACATAACATCTAGCATTAAGTGCACATTAAGTGTATATCATGCAATTCCAAATCAAAATGCCCATCTATTAAGTGAATATGTGCTAAAGACATTAATTGAGTGAAAGACATGATATCTATTAAGTGCATATGTGTAGAATACATGAATGGAATGAAAAAGAGGAAAAACCACATAAGATCACCACTTCTATTTTTGGGAAGGGTACATTGTGTCTGCACAATAATATTTTTTGTTGTGAAAGTCAAATACATGGAAATAAGTTATTGTATATATGCTCATTAAATACAACATAATTATGGTTCTATGTCTTACGATATGAGGATGATTTAAGAACTTCACTAGCATTTATGGTGACTTGGACCCTAAGGAATAAGAAAGCTACAAGCATAGATAATTTATTATAGTTAAAACTAAGAGGTTGATGCATGTAGGGTGTGTTTAACTCAAGTCGCATGGCTTGAGTCTTTGTTACATATCCTCACCATTTAAATAATACATGGATTTGAAACCAAGACATCTCATTACCCTTTCTTTTGGAATAACACCTCTTTGATGTTTATCTTTCCAGCAATGAGACTTTGTCTTCCTTCTTTAGTTGCATCTGCAATGATATTCTCTTCATTGCAAACTTGCATTTCTTGGTTATCTTGGACATGAGTCTTTAACAATTCCTTTCATTACATAGGAATACCTCCAAGGACTTAACACTCTAACATACACTCATAGCAATCATCAAAGAAAAAACATGCATGTCATAGCCATTTTATGCAACGATTATCCCATTTATAGGGATTTTAAATTCATAACTAGAGAATATATATTCAACACAAGATAAAGTATGCAAATTATCATACTACTTATTTGCATTAATATATATATGCTCCACAAGGCTACCGTAGGTGAGATTGATATGTAAACAAAGGACTCATAGTCCATACGTCTCACCAACATGGATACTTATGTGAAAATAAAATTTAATGTGTTTTCAATATGCAATTTAAACTTCTTTTTTGTCCATCATCAATAGGTTTAAAAAGGCTTTGTTTATTTTCTTCAAGGCTTGGTTTGATGGATTTTCAATGCCAAGGCCAATGCCTACTAAGCCTTACAAGTGCACACTATTCTTTTTAAATGTGCAATTACAATGTTCCAAACATATTCTCAACTAGAATTAGTGTAATTTTGTTTAAAACCGTGTTTACAACATTTCACACAACCATTTCTCTTCCATCCCATTCATATTCAAGAAAATCATCAATAAGAAATATACCAATTAATGAAACAAAACATTCTTTGTTCAAACATACACTATGCCAATGAGTGAATTACAAATCTACTTCTTAATGTCAACCAACACACAAACCTTGTTTGTCTAAACATGCAAACTTTGCAATTTTCGTTGTTCGAACATGCCTATATAACATTCATGTAAATTTATAATAATGAAACAAATTATGCCCATTCACCAATATGTTGTAGGAAGAATTGAAATCATTCAGAGTTGCAAGATGTTTTAATTGAAAATACAAACATATATGCATGCTCCAATAGATCAATAAAATGTGATTTTAAGTGAAAGTGAATTGATACTCCCAACAATGCAACAAGGAATTTGATGGAAAATGGACAACATGGGGCTATGGGATGAATTTCCCAATGTTTAACAAAGTATCCAAACTGAGTTTTATTCAAGGGGAGTATGGGAAGTGTTGAAGGGTATACCAACAATTGCAACAACCAATAGAGGCCTGTATAATGTGGTGTACTCATCTATCCTTTATTAAATATGCCTAGAAATCTAACAAATCGTCCGTTAAACATAAACTAAGACTGCATATGATCCATTGCACATGTACAAGTATTCATTTAATTAACAAGGCAATCACATTGATTTTAGCCACACAAAACATTTAAACACACATGGAACAAAAAATTTACCCTAGAAGCCCAAATGGGATTACCAACATTCATTGGGGATGTTATTTTTCTTAGGAAATTGTTTCAAAGGTGATATACACTCTCTTTTTCTTTTTTTTCCAGGTTACATTGTTTGGGGGATCCCTGAGTACTTCCCCTCATTTCTAGGATGGTACCGAGAGTAAACCCTAGAATCTTAAGGAAATAAGGCTAGGCAACAACAAGGCTCAAATCCATTACAACAATATACTCATTAAGAGTTCAGCATGTCACTTGCAGGAATTGAACCTGGGTGGGGAGGATAACAATCATTCCTCCCAACCACTTGAGTTAAACCTAGTTGACAAGATACACTCTTACATAGAGAAATTATGTATTTTGACTCGTTGATAGCATTTGCATATTGTCATGGCTTAGCATTTGCAGATTGTCATGGATGTAAAATAATTGATGCATTAACAAAAGGTCTTGACAACATATCAACAAATTTATTTTGCATACCTTTCTTATACCTGATGACCAAATAGATATGTTGCAAGAATCCCATCCACCAAAAATGGCATGACTGTTGTAGCTTGGTTTTTGATTGGAGATACTAAAAAGGCTGATGATCCGTATGGATGATTGCCTCTTTTCCCATTAGATAATGTTTCCATTTCTTTACACTCTGAACTACATCATGCAATTCTTTGTCATAAGTAGGATAATTTCTTATAACAACAATGGACGTCTCAGAATGGTAACAAACTGGTTTCCTCCTTTGTATTAACATTGCTCCCATGGCATAATCACTTGCATCGATTTCAATCTCGAATGGCTGTTGTAAATATGGCAATGCAAGAACTAGGGTTGTATTAATCTTTTCTTTCAAGGTATTAAAGGATTTTTATTGTTTTCCTCCCCACGGAAAGACCTACTTAGTACTTGTCAAAGAATTTAAAGGAGATGCAATAAAATTCTTAGTGTTTCAACTTCTTTTTCCAATATTTTCTTTGTTGTTGTTGTTGTTGTTGTTTCTTCATTTTAAAGTCTTTCCTTATTTTCTCTTTCCCTTTCCATCCATTCATTCTTCTTATTTATGATCGATCATTTTATACTTCCCATTTTGTAAGCCTCTTCATCCAAAGATGTGGCTTTTCTATGCATTTCTTCCTCGTCCCACACTTCAGTTTGGTAGGGCCATTTGTATTTACATGTGTGGAAATGGTGGATGACTATGTTCAATGGATCATGCCTTATGAACATCTCTTCTCCAAAATGAAATATGACCAAGGATTCGACATTTGTAATTACTTCTCCGACATCTTTGATCCCATAAGCCCCTATCTAGAAGGGCAATGTGGGACACATTATTTTCTTGTCACAAGAAATTGATGCCCCAACTCCATGCATAAATGTTTGATATGCCACGTCTTGTAAATTCAACTTGTCAAGAATGAATTGGGGCAATAGGTGGGGTGATTTGGTGGCTCCAAAATTCCTAATATAAGTTCCCTGATCTATAACATACTAGTCACCTACTTCACCAATCACCTTCATATATTTTTATATAATGCAATTTGTAGGTTTAGGGAAGATTATTTTATACATGGGAGCTATGAACTACTCACAAATCCTTGTGTAATGTATTCTGAAGTGATGTTCCCATAAAATATAATAGTAGACATGTATGGGTGCCTTGTTGGGCTGCCACTGCCATCCCATCCCTAGAGAAATATTCACTACACATGTAGTTTCTTGTAGATAATAGGACATGAAAAATGTTGGGTGCATGCTTGGGGCTGTGTGTTTGGCCCCAAATCTAATTTGAGCCATAGATGATGAAAGGATAGAGGCCCAATTGAATATTGTGCCAGTCTTAGTAAAAACATGAATCATTGGCACCCATGATTCTTTAAATTGTGTGGCATCTTTCTCTCCATATAGTTTACTGATCAAAGCCATTGTGATCTTAAATGGTGTTCTTAAGTTATTAGTAGGGTAAGATCCTAATATCCTTTCCCTAAATACTTTGGGGTGGACCCACCAACACTTGAGGAGATCTCGATAGTTCAAGGGAAATTGTAGTATCCACTCCTTGGTGAGGTCTACAACAGGTTGAGGGAACATGTAGAAAAATTCAAGGGTTGAAGGCTAGAATGAGGTAGTATCTTTCCTAGTAGCATCCCTGACTAATATGTTCTCAATATCTACTTTTCCGATGATCCATGAGATGCCTTAACCACAAGGGGATATTGTAGGCCTAGTTGCAACCTTCTGTAATCTTTGTTTCTTGATTTGTTGGTAGACACAAACATCTCGATTTTCCTCACAAAGAAGAAGAGGGAGTTATGGGAAGGTCTCCTCCTTGAAAATTTGATATAAATCACCCCATTTGTAGGTGGTACCTACATCCATACTGAATCGAGTATCTCAATACATAGGTCCAATAGAACCCACTTCTATACCAATCTCTACAACTTCTTCCTTATCTAGGTTGAGTTCAATCACTGGTTCCTTTTATTTCCTTGGTATTTTTGATGCCATATCTAGATCCTATTACCTATCCATTTCAACCATAGAGCACATTAGTGAAGTTGGATACCAAAATCAAAATGAAATTCCTATTCTAGGGAAAGACTCTTCTTTTTAAATAAAAATAGAGGAGGCATGATTCTCAAAGAAGTGGTTTCAAGAACCATATCTTTTTGTGTTGGGCAATCTAGGAGAATTCCAAATATTTCAACTAGACATTTCACTTTGTATCCATTGTTGATCTTGTGGATTGAAGATCTTAGGTCTTATCTCGAAGACAATGATAATACTGAGTAGACTGTGTTGAGTGGATGGCAATGGTTGATGTAGATCATATTTCAAATGAGAGAGAGGGATGATTGTTTGGGTTGTTTTTCTCGATTGGTCCCATTCCACACCCTCCAAGTGGTCGAGAGATCTCGTTGGTCACCTCCCCTACCCCCTTGGGTTTTGAAATCAAGCAAGTTGTATGATAGGATAAGGTGCAGGGGTTTCCCCTTCTGTGGTGATTCGAAACCAAGACCTTAAATTTGATTTCGATGGCTCCTTTTATTTATGCGACTATGATGTTTTTCTCAGTAGGGTGGTCTAGGGTTCATTGGACTTGTCTCCTTTATGTTTTTTTGTGATTGTGTGCTAAAATGTGAGAGTTTTGGAAATGGGAATGGAAGATTCTTTTTATTTATTTATTTATTGACTAGATGACAAACAAAACAAGAAGAAAAACCCTAGGGACAAATGATATCTTGAAGGCAAAGAAAAACAAGATTCCATTAGGACGTGAAATGCTTACCTAGAATAGATAACAAGTGGTAGTAGAAAAGTGGGTGGTTGAAGATAGATGGTGGCCTCTTTAATCACAATGGGTGTGAGAGGATCTCTACGACGCTTAAACTCAATTGGTGGTAGAATGCTCCAAAGATAATTGTGAGCAATAGAATGAAATAAAAAAAAAATTGATCATCTTTTATAAAGAAATGATGACTCTTTTCCCCCCTTTTACCCTTTTTAAAAAGGGTCACTTAGCATATGGCACACTTGGAGAAACATTGGAATGTTGCAGTTTGTCACATTCTTGGAAGTTTTTATTTGGTGCAACAATGTTCCTTGTATCACACCCTTAAAATTTTATGGCCTACAATATGTCACATGAAAGAAAGTTTTTAGGTTGTGCTACATTACATGAAGAAAATCTTCCAGTTTGTGATATGTTGCATGAATAGAAAGTTCCTAGGATGTGATATGTCGCACGAGAAAACTTTTTCTCTTTCAATATAGCACAAAGAATATTTTTTTTCATCTTGTGACATATTGCAGGGAATAAGTTTTTCAAAGTTGCAAGGAAGGAAAATGAAATGTTGTAAGATGAGAAACTTTTCAAGGATGTGAAATGTCGCATGCTTTTTTTTTCCTTTCTAAGTTGCGAAGTATCATAACTTCAAAAGTTTCACAAAGTTGATATTTTGGATTTTTCCCTTCTTGAAGTGTGTTGCATCACAAACATGGAACTTTTCTAACTTTTCACTATATCACATAGAATATTATTTTGGTTGCAAAATGTTGCAAATCTATAAATTTTTTGAAGTTGCAACACAATGCAATTTGGAAATTTTTAAGAGCTATGATATGATGTTCTTAAGAGTTTGTTTAATGAAAGTTAGCCCAAAAGATTGAAATTTGTTTTGAAAGAAAGATTGATGTAATCTTGAAAAAGAGGATCCATGGAAAAGAAAGGAGGGACCCCAACCCTTTTTTGTCCTTGTCACACGAAAAATAGAAAAAGAAGGTATGGGGAATTTGTTGCTTGCTCAACAATGTTTTATACATGTGGGATTATTCACAACAACCATTCCCAATGGTCGTGGAAAGTGATATACATAAACATGTGAAGTTGAGACAAGTGAATAATATATTGAAATGAAGTTACACTCTAAGTGGTTCCTAAGTTATGCATTGTAGAGGACATCAAGTAACACATAGCAATGAATTTATACTCCGAGTGAAACCTAATCTACACTAGAAACTTAGAAGTCGTCCTGTTAAGAAATTCACATATCATTGGCTAAGTATATGTGTTTGAGATATTTATCTTGTAATTACATAAATAATTGAATTTGGGATTATTGTGCCTCATATATGTGAACTTTCTAAAATGATAGTGAGTACTTTCAAAGCTATGATAACAACATAAATAATTGCTGACCAATGAAGTCTTCAATCTCATTGCAATTTCAAAATAAAAATATACGAGTTTTCATAACTTGTTGTTTTATGAGTTAATCAAGAGGGAACTGTCTAATCATGTAACAAACTTCCTCTTAGTTGTTAAAATCTAGTGAGATAAAAAATCATAATTCCCATTACTTTGAAGCTTTAATTAATTTTTTAAGGATATAGGTCAATTCAAAATTGGGAAAAACCCTTGAGGGCATAATTCTATCAATATCATATTTATCAATGGAAAGAAGGTCTTTTTGTTACAAGACTAACTTACTTCAATCAAGAGTGAGGAATGATATTCCCTCACCAAAATTTCCTCCCAAAATATATGATATGTTCAACCCTTTAAAAAAGTGAAAACCAATGTGGAAGTATAAATACACCTAACATGACATTAGACTTAGTTCCTAACCTTAATGCCAATGATAATGTTTCCTAGATGTTAAACATGGAACATGAAATGAGAAGTGAGTGAGGCACTATTGCAATCCTAGTGAAGTTTGATTCATGTGATTGTTTGACCAAATTTCAACGAGGCACTATTACAAATTCACTAAAGTTGGATTCCTCTTATATCATGTTGTTGTTTGTGCGAAAAAAACTTTGATTAAATAAAATTTGGAAATATCCAAAATCCTTTCACCTTAAATTAGCACAATAATTATTCAAGCTCTACCTTGAATGTTATTATTAGTCCTTGTCCTTTGGGCTACAAGGACCATAGTAATCACCTTGCATTCATTTTGATTAGTTTGCATGCAAATAAAAAAACTTGTGCTTTGTTATCCTAATTTTTTTTAACAAAATGTATGAAACCTTTTTATGGATGAATCAATTATACCCACCTTTTTGTTTTATCCAATCAACAACTTGTTCTTCTTATTTGGCCTCATATCGAAGCACCTTTAATTTATTGAAGGATTTATTAAGTTTTCACTTAGGTTTCAAGTTAATATTTGCAGAAGTATCAACTAAACTTTTGATATTAATGGATTAATGTTATATCTAGCTTAACATTAGTTCCTTACATTAAATTCTATCCCATTTTCCCAATCATTTTACCTAAGTTTTAACAAGCTCATACATGGTCCTCTTTTCAAGAATTACATTCTACATCGGATGCATGCAAGACAATTTCACATCCGTCTGGAGCTAGAGCTAGAGCATATGTCCAGAGCCAAAGTTGTCTTCATCACAAACTGCCTCACCACCTTAGCCTCCATAATGTTGCAATCCTACAATCAAGGCATGATTTTGAACATCATAGGGAGCTAGGATCTAGAGAAAACATAGAACCAATAAAACCAACATACAACCCTTGTTTGCATAGGAGCTATCCATAATTGTTTTCCTCAGTGGATTTTTCTCAGAGGATAAGCCCACTTACTGGAATTTGATGTTGAAACCTATATTGAAAATTTGTAATTGTAATGTCCCCATCCATCTAGGCTTAGCCATGCCACACAAAATATTTTCCACCAATACCATTAAATAACTACCATGCCTTGTATATGCAACAATTATGTGACTCTGTAGCTTATAATCCATGCATAAATATATACAATTACTACATAGCACAATTAAACATAAATAACACATGATATACATCATAATAGCACATAAAAGACAACTATATTTTAATTAAATAATCAACTAGTTGCAAACCTCATAAATTCCTCCCAGTCGTAGACTCTACTGTTCATAAACTCTCAACAACAGGTCACCCACGAGCCGAGGCTATGACTCCACCAATGTAATATCCCTAGGTCGAACCCCAACTGTAAATGTAATAATGTACTTAAGCTCGTGAGTTGTTTTATATCTTTTTGAAATGCATCTTCAATGGTGTAGTGAATGCATTTACTGCGCAGTAAAATGATGAAATGGGCGCATTCCAAGATACCGTGCACATCAACTTAAGTGTGCACGATATTGAGGCCAAAGAGCCTTTATGTATATGTTGTGTTTAATAGGTTGGTGAGCCAGTTATTATAAGATATGAGGCTTATGTTTTGAATTAGGTTGGAGAACCTAGATGTTAAAGGCCAGTGCGCCTACTTTTGTATATGTATCAACATTAATATAAAATACATCACTGCACCCAGATCAACCACAATAAAAGAGTATGGGGGACTAAACTCCACTAGTTAGGAAAAGGGAGGGCTAAAAGTTAAGCAAAAGAGATAAGCCAGGGAGCTTAAGCCAAAAAGGGATATTATATTAATATTTCTTAAAGTATAAAGTATGCATAATTATTTTATCCTAAATTCCAAAGTTGGGGACAAGTGGGCCAAAGTAGATCCCAACATGACAAGTGTCAAGTTGGGGACATGCATACATATTGTGGGGACTTAGTTCATTTTCCCATCTTTTCCATCATTCAGACCATCATTCCTTCCATCAGGGAATCATCCCTTCAGCCATAACATGATATTTCACTCACGCAATAAGCTATCCTCCATACTTCCTGTCACTGTACCTGAACCTGTATCCATAGCCATACTTGTTTGTGTAGCTGGTTAGCTGGGGAGATGGACTGAAGAAGAAGGTTGTCAGGCCCGTGAGAAATTTCTCTCTGAGTGAGAGAATTGATGGGAATTGATTTCCTGGAGGTGCCAAACTGCAACTATAGGGCTCTGAGACTTCATGTCCGAACTGTTGCTGAAGCCCTGGAAGGGAAGTGGGGTAGCCAAAGGACTATTGAGCAGAGAAGGGGCACACTTCCTGGGGTGGGACAGACATGTGGGGAATGAGAGACTATAGGTTGTTAGTTTGAGTAGGCACTTGTGACAAAGTCTTTCCTGTTTTCCATGAGCCATTAGCTTGGTTAGGAACCCTTTACCCGGGTGGAGTTTAGTCCCAACTCGGGGGTGACTCACTATTGATAGTGATGAACAGTGTGGTCTAAGGCTGGGAGGTTTGTGAAAGGTCTGCACACAGGTGGTAACATTCTTACCAAGATAAGTGCCAATTGTGTGATAAATTTACATGCTGCATTGTTATTTACGTGCTTATTTTTATGGGTTATCATATGTGCGGTTATAACTGTGTTTATTTTTATGGGTATTTCCTGTATATGTTTACTGTTATTTCAGTGTGAATCCGTACATTTACAGATGTATTTGGCTGTTTACGTTATATATATATATATATGTTTCCACAAGAGTTCTGTGTGTATATATTTTAATTGCATGCAGTTGGAAAAATTTATGTGGCATAGCTCAGTTTGATACTGGGTATGTTACAGTATGTTCCGCAGAGAGAACAAAAGAGTTTTCTGGTGTAGAATGCCCCGACATGGATGGCCGGGGACGCTACAATATGGTATCAGAGCTAGGTTTTCAACATTGAGCCTGGATGGGCCGAGCAATTTAAGTTGAAGCGAAATGTCACAGAGGATTTATTTCGAAGTGGCCAAATTTCAGTTGTAGAGCATCCATGGTAAAAAAGTAACAACAATGACGCAGAATTGGGAAGATCCCTAATTTCTGTTGTTAAATTCACGGGAAAATTGAGAAATTTGGCCAAGCAATGAGATATTCCTGATTTAATATCTGTTCTAGCAAATTCGGATCTAGAATGGGTTGAATTTGAAGTTACAATGAAGCCATGACAGATGGAGCGAGTTTAGTGGTTAAAATTCTCAATTCGTGACTTGAGCTTGGGAAAAATCTGTTCCAGAAATTCAACCTACAACGATTTGTTGTTGCAGAGGTCGAATGGGTGTTAACGGGGTGAAATTGAGAAAATTTCATAGTTGCAGAATGTCTTTGGAAGAAATGGGGAAAAAGTTAAGCAAAAGCCCCAATTTCTGCAACGGAGTTCACGAGGAAGTGACGCACACAAAAATGAATGTGCGCAGGTGGGTGCACTAAAAATGCATGTTGCGTGTTAAAAGCTGGTGATATATAAAAATTGGGTGCCGTGAGAAAAAATGTCGGCGTGCTAGTACACCTGCTAAATTTGGGCACCGCGCAGAAAAATGTTGGCATGCTGGTGCACGTGGTAAAATTTGGTGCCGCGCGGAAAAGTGTTGGTGTGCAGGTTGTGCACACTAAAATTTGGCACCGCGCGAAAAAGTGTTGGTGTGCAGTTGCACACACTAAATTTTGGCGCCGCATGGAAAAGTGTTGTTGCGCTGTTAACATACACATAAAACGGTGCACGTGGTGTGCACACATATATAATGGCGCGCATGGTGTGCGTAGTATTGACAGAGCGCAGAGGAATTTGGTTGGTGCATGCGCGATATGAGTATATCTTGTCACGTGACAACTTAGTTAATGGTGCACGTAGAGTATTGGTGCGTGGTGGGAGCGCACTAAACTCTGGCACGGAGTAGTGTGTAGAGTGAAATGCGTGCAGAATATCAGCGCGCGGTACAAAAATTGCATGCGGTGGATATTGGCACGTGACATAAAAGTAGTGCGCACAAGGTATTGGCATGACAAAGAAGTGATACACAATGGTTTTAAAGTGAGCAAAGCACGATTTACCTTGTGTTGTTGTTGCACATGGTAAAAATGGGTTACAGGTTGAAATTTGTGCGCATGAAGTTGTTTGAAGGGTGAACAATGGTAGAAAACCAACGATTTTCTGTGACGTTTTATATCATTTGAACGTCATCTTTTTGCAACGTGTTTTTGAGGCCCTTAAGAGCGTTTTTAGCTACTCAAAAACCACGAGAACAAAGTGTGCCAAGGCACACTATGTCTTTGCAGCTCAAATAAAAGAGCTCAGAGAGATATTTCTAATGGTGTAAATTGTTCGTCAAACAGAGCTTTTATGAGAAATTTATAGCACAAACAATGGAGAGTAAATTTTAAGACCCATCTAACTTCAAAGAGCCATAACTTTCTGCTCCAGAATCAGATTGAGGCGCAGGAGTAGTCAATGGAAAGATATTGAACCATATAAGACATTCCAAGAGTTGAATTAAATTTTTGGGCATTTTAAAAGTGTTTAATATGGAAAAGAAGGTACCTGTAGCATATCAGTTACAATATGGTATTTTGGCCTAGAACTTTAGTAGGCTGTAACTAGTAGCCAAGAACCCAAAAAGAGCTGAAACTTGGAAATAGTGTCCATAATATGTATATGAAGAAACCCAATTGAGATCCTATGAAAAATATAAAGGAGTAGGTGCAAAAATGCATAATTACAGCGCAAAGTTGCGTCAAGTTGAAGAATGAACAGAAAAGTTATTGGACAATTTTCAAATAGCCATAATTTTCTGCTCAAGACTCAGAATTGAGCATGGGAGTAGGCGTTGGAAAGGTATCGGATAGTAGAATATAATTATTCACCCAGAAAATTGATCCGAGCATTCAATTTTCCAGGGAATCAGAAGAAATAATTCTGATATATTATGGAACCATAATGGTTCATATATTTTCATGAAAATTGTTGAGTTAGTTAACCTGACAAAGTTTTTTTAGTTGCACATTTTGCAGAGTTAATTTTTTTTAGTTATTAACAGGTGATAATGTTGAAGTTTAGTTAAAATTAAGTAGAGGTACTCAGGGAAAGAGTGCTATGAAAAAATATTTCATAAGATGATCAAAATCCAAGACTATAAAAGGTTAAGGTATGAATATTGGCGTAGCCATAAAGTCTTTGGAAGCCACTACAGGAAGTCCTCTCATGTTAGTCAAGTATTCAATGGAATCTAGGCAGAGGAATAGATCATGTAACGAATGAATTAGTGAACAATCCCAAAGAAACCAATATACAAATTAAGCAATGCATGGGAGTAAGATATATTATAAAAGGAATCGACTATCAGAATGATATTAACCAGATAAAGAAAGAGGCTTGATGCATATTTGGATAAAGAGTGCATCATATCCAGGGATTAGCTATGAAATTAGAGTAATGCTTCCCTTATGTTTATCGGAGTGCGCAGTGGAATCTTGGTAGGAAGGGCATCAATATGGCATGATAGAAGTGGATTGTGCAAGGTAGGTTGAAATCAGATTGGTCAAGAAAGGGGAAAGTAATAGCCAGCAAGCAAATCCAAGTAGTGATATGATCGGTTAAGGAATGGATAAATCAAGTACCTCAAGAAGGAAGTTGGTGTTAACTTTTCAAGGTTACTCAGAAAACATGAATGGAAATAGAATTGGGTCATGTAGGAGTTGGATCAGAGGGATCTGAATAATAGTGGAATGCTGAAAATTAATATCAGCATAATATGTAGTTGCAAGTCCATGAACATCCTACAATAATGGAAGAAGAATTCATGGGGTAGATATCAAGCAAATGGGAATGCATGAAAAACACTCCAAGAGGGAAATCAAGAATACTAGTAGAGATTATTGATGCATTCCAAAGGTATTGAAGATATTTCCACAATAGCATGGAGAGGTTAATCCAAGAAAGACTTAAAAGTGGAATGAATCTTTGTAGAGAGTCAGTAAAGAACCATGAAAAGGAAAATGGTTCTATGCTTGGTTCTGAATGTAAAAGAGATCGTGCCTGAGAAGAATCTATCTCAAGTATCATAGAGTCATGAGTGACATTTCTAGGGGGTGGAAGTACCACTTGAATTATGTTAGTAAATTAAACGCAGGATTAAGTGCTTTTAATTAATTCTATGCAGCCAGGGAAGGAGGCATATGTGCATCCCTACAGTATGATAAGAGATTGGCTATGCAATCCAAGTTTGAGGCTAGTTGACAAGGAGTGGAGAAGAATGCAAGAAAACTCAAATACTAAATTAGTCAATCAAGGAAGAACTGGAATAGTTCAATCCGAAAAATAATTGGATGTTGAATATCCAAAGTCTATAAGACAACATGATGGGAATTATAATTCATCCAAGTATGAGTTGGGATAGATGGATCCAGGAAGTAAATAAAAGCTGAAGGTTATTATCAGTTTAGTATTTGGATGGAAAATAAAAGGCAACCAAGAGTGTTTTGGCTAGAAAGTGCTAAGATCAGAGATAATCATGCACAATGGTTACAGTGAAGAGAACTTGAAGGTTCAGGAATCCAGGAGAATGGAAGACTTCTGGGATAAACAAGGAAACGTGATACATGAAGAAATAAGTTGCTGCAATTACTGTAGCAGCAAGTATTTTGTGGATTTTGGGACAACCATAAAGTGAGAATGCTTGCATGTTTGCGAGTACTGTTGATAATGTTGCTGCTCATGGAAGGAAGCAACATAAGGCTAGAATGTTGAATTATAAGGCTGATAAAGAAGCATGAGAACTTCTATTGTCATCAACTAATCAGGTAGCATTAAACTCATTTAACGGTAGCCATGCAGGTAAGTATTCATGTTTAGAAATTATGTTGTATAATTGCCAAAGGTAAATACAGGTAAGAATTTCCCCAAATTGAATTTTATACTATGTTGTATGGTATTGTTTAAGTGCATTGACAGGATTAAGTTACCACTATGTGTGGTAAAGGCTAGAGGCATGTTATAGTTATCAAAGCTTTTATCTTTTGAATTCACACAATGAAATAATAGCATGTCATGTTAATTTGGTTATGAGACAATAACGAAAGAAAAATAAAATACAAGAACTTGTTATAGGAATGATGCTAAGAAAGCTAGTCATGTATGAGACCAAGACATGGTTGGATATGGAAAGGTATGGTTATAGAAAGGTTATGTGTCACACAAATACCCAATTAGATTCCTACCTTTAAATAAAACTTGGACTGCAACCTTTTTGCTAACACTAATAAACACTACATAATTGTATTCTTGGTGTAGTGTTTAGGTCGAAAAGGAAGGCATCCAAGTAATTGTGAAGACAATGGGAAGTGTGTGGAGATGTGTCAAGACATTGGCCATATTTCCAATTTATGGATGGTGAGATGCATAACTTAGATAAAGCTCATTCTGAAAATCAATGCAAAGGTACATTGAATAAATAAGCATTGAGAGTTGCACTCATGCCTAGTAAGTGGCAAAGTTGCACTCATACATGATGGAATTGTATACTTAAATGCATTTTGTGAATGCATGTATATATGTTTTTTCATGGAAATAATTATACTAATGTTTGAAATGTTGCTAACTCAAGAAGTTGAGAACATTTCAGGAACTATTAAACATTGCAACATGAAAGTTGCAAGTGAGGTAGTCACAGGAATAGTGACTACAAAAAATTTCCTGTGCAGAAAATTGAAGTGAACTTACTGTTGTTAATTATGAACATGCATATGCATAGAATGATGAGTCATTCTATTTGGTTAAATTGTTTGGTAATTGTGATTGAATTGCTAGGTGTAGGCAGTTCTAAGATCATTGCATAAGGTGATGTACATGTTGAATCATGATGTATATAAAATACTGACAATTTTCTGGTTGTATGCAATATATAATCATTGCAGGAAAAATGGTATATAACATGGTGCTTGTTGAAATCCATAAGGAAAACTACATTGTATTATTCCAATAACGCTAATTTTTTTATGAAATATAATTTCATATTTTGGGAAAAGTCGAATTCCTTATGAAATTAATTTGATTTCTAAAATGGAATTTTTATGATGCTCTCTCATGATAATTGCATGTGTATGATGAAGATGATATGATAATGATTAAAGTGGGAACTCCTACAGCCACGATGCTCTGAGCCTTCTTGTTCGGCCTGTACTAGAGCCCTGGAAAGGAAGTTGAGAAGCCGATGAACTATTGGATAGTGAAGGTGCATACTACCTTGGGTTGTACAGACATGTGGGGAAGAGAGACCGTTGGTTGGAGTGCTGCTGAGAGTTTATCAGCAGTGATATCTAAGGCTGGGTGGAACATCATGGATATACAACCAGTTGCTACTTCAATGAAGTTTAATTGAAGCATGCAATAAGGAACAATGAGCTAAATTATTTCTTGAAGCAACTCTATGGAATAGAGCAATTGATGTCTAGTTGCAATATGAGTATGAGAATTGGTGCTGGAAAGTAGAGCACCAGATGGATAACAAGATTCCATTAACTAAAGCTTGGATATTTTAAAGAATCTGAATGGTACATGGTATATAATGCACTGAGGACAATGCATAAATAAGGGGAGGGGATTGTAATATCCCTTGGTTGAACACCAACTGTAAATGTAATAATGTACTTAAGTTGGTGAGTTGTTTTATATCTTTTTGACATGCATCTTCCATGGTGTCGTGCGCGCATTTACTGTGCAGTAAAATGATGAAATGGGCACATTCTAGGATACCGCGTGCATCAACTTAAGTGCACGCGATATTGAGGCCAAGGAGCCTTTTTGTATATGTTGTGTTTTATAGGCTGGTGAGCCAATTATTATAAGCTAGGAGGATTATGTTTTGAATTAGGTCGGAGAGCCTAGATGTTAAAGGCCAATGCGCCTACTTTTGTATGTGTCTTAGCATTAATATAAAATACATCGCTGCGCGTAGACCGACCGTGATAAAAGAGTATGGGGTACTAAACTCCACTAGTTAGGAAAAGGGAGGGCTAAAATTTAAGAAAAAGAGCTAAGCTAGGGATCTTAAGCCAAAAAGGAATATTATATTAATATTTCTTAAAGTATAAAGTATGGATAATTATTTTATCCTAAGTTCCAAAGTTGGGGACAAGTGGGCCAAAGTAGCTCCCAACATGACAAGTGTCAAGTTGGGGACATGCATACATATTGTGGGGACTTAGTTCATTTTCCCATCTTTTCCATCATTCAGACCATTTCCATCAGGGAATCATCCCTTTAGCCATACCATGATATTTCACTCACGTAATAAGCTATCCTCCATACTTCCTGTCACTGTGCCTGAACCTGTATCCATAGCTATACTTGTTTATGTAGCTGGTTAGCTGGGGAGCTGGACTAAATAAGTGGGTTGTCAGGCCCATGGGATACTGAAGAAGCAGGTTGTCAGGCCCGTGGAATATTGAAGAGGCAGGTTGTCAGGCTCGTGAGCAATTTATCTCTAAGTGAGAGAATTGATGGGAATTGATTTCATGAAGGTGCCAAACTATATCTACAGGGCTCTGAGACTTCCTGTCCGACCTATTGTTGAAGCCCTAGAAGGGAAGTGGGGTAGTCAAAGGACTATTGAACAGAGAAGGGGAACACTTCCTGGGGTGGGACAGGCATGTGGGGAATGAGATACCATAGGCTGTTAGTTTGAGTAGGCACCTATGACAAAGTCTTTCCTATTTTTGATGAGGCATTAGCCTGGTTAGGAACCTTTTACCCGGGTGGAGTTTAGTCCCAGCTCGGGGGTGACTCATTGTTGAGAGTGATGAACAGTGTTGTCTAAGGCTGGGAGGTTCGTGGAAGGTCTACACGTAGTTGGTGACATTCTTACCAAGATAAGTGCCAATTGTGTGATAAATTTACATGCTGCATTGTTATTTACATGCTTATTTTTATGGGTTATCATATGTGCGGTTATAACTGTGTTTATTTTTATGGGTATTTCTTGTATATGCTGCATGTATATGTTTACTGTTATTTCAGTGTGAATCCATGCATTTGCAGATGTATTTGGATATTTACGTTATATATATATATGTTTCCGTAAGAGTTCTGTGTGTATATATTTTAATTGCATGCAGTTGGAAAAATTTATGTGACATAGCTCAGTTTGATACTGGGTATGTTACAATATGTTCCATAGAGAGAACGAAAGAGTTATCTGGCGTAACGTGGCCTGGCATGGATGGCCAGGGATGCTACAACCAAGGAAAAGGTTACCTATTTCAATATAAGGTCTAACAATAACACAATAAAGAACATGCTTGGTGCCAAATCCAACAACAGTTCCCAACTCACAACCTCTCATTCCCCACAACCTATCCCACCCCAAGAAATGTACCCCTTCTTTGCTCAACATTACTCCCGTTGCCCCACTTCCCTTCTAGGGATTCAACAAAAAGACAAACATGAAGTCTCAGATATCTATAACACCTGGAACACAAGCATACTCTAATAGATCTGCACCCATTAGCCCAACAATTCTCTTACCAAAATATAATGCTCCACATGCCTAAAAGATTACTTCTTCAGCCCAAACCACCAAGGATTTACTAGGTAACAATAAAATTCACAACTATCCCAACAAAGGTACATATGATGGAATGATTGAGTGAATGTTGGAATGAATCATGGAATTACACTAATTCCCAACAATATATTTGCATGTTCCTAGCTTGACACTTGTCACTCTAGGAACTTGCCAATATATTTTCATGTTCTTGTCCAATATGCACACTGGATTAACTTAGAAGTCACCTTCTTGCTCTACCTGAATCACAGTTCAATCAATTACACGATTAACATTAGGAACATTCTTTTTAAGAAAAGACACATGAAACACATTACGTATGCACATGGATGCAGGCAGTGCAAGCATGTATGCAACATGACCAATCCTTTCCAGGATCTCAAATGGTCCACAATATCTTGCTACCAGCTTTGGACTATTCCCTAATTTAAGTGAACACTTCTTAACTTTCACTTTTAAGAAGACATGCTCACCCTATTTAAATCCTCTATGCTTTATGCCTTTCTCCACATAAATTTTCTACCTATCCTGTGTAGCCTATAAATTCTTCTTTATTTTCACCATATGTTCTTCCATTTCTCTGAGAAATTATGGTCCAACCACTGCTCTATCTGATGGGTTGTCCCAACTCACTGGCATGTTGCACTTTTAACCACATAATGCTTCAAATGGGCTCATCCTGATACCTGTTATTATAAGTAAACTCAAATAAATGTAAATAATCTTCCCATTTTAATGGTTTATCCATCACATACATTCTTATCATATTCTCAATCACATGATTAACCCTTTCTATTTTCCTATCTGATTATGGGTGATATGCTATGCTAAAATTCAGGTTTGTCCCAAATCCTTTAAATAATCCCTTCCAAACGTTTGATGTGAACTTGTGATCTCTATCAGAAACAATTGCCTTAGGCACACCATGTAGCCTAGAAATTTCTCTCATACAAATATATACAATGTTAGATTCCTTGTGAGTGAGCTTCACTAGAATAAAATGAACAACTTTGGTTAAATTATCCATCACCACTATGATGGAATCATTTTGCTTCACTATTCTGGGCAGCTTGGAGATAAAATCAATTGTCACAACTTCAAATTTCCACTCAGGAATGGGATACGGTTGTATAAATCCAGCTGGATGTTTGTGTTCATCCTTGACCTTATGAAATTTTATACATCTAGCAATATACTCAACCACCTCTTTCTTCATACCAGACCAAAAATATTGGCTCTTTACAACTACAATGGTTTTCTAGTAACCTAGGTGCCAAACAAAAGACACATTATGCATCTCTCTCAACACCATATTTTCAGCTCCTGAGATTTAGGCACATGTACTCTACCCCTATACATGAGGATTCCATCCTCTCTCAGCTCATAATCTTTAATTTTCTATTGTAAATTACCTTGCTGTAATATTTCTTTTGTCTCCATATAATGTTGATTTGATTTTGCAACTTCCAAAATTCTCTCTTTCAAATTAGATTTGTACATGCTAATGGTTGTAACTTGCATTTCATGAACCCTCCTGCTGAGTGCATCAACCAAATTATTCTCCTTGCCTTTGATATGATTTATATAAAATTCATACTCACTAAGGAATTCCAACCATCTAATTTTCCTAGCATTCAAAGTTGGTTGTCCAAACAAATATTTCAGAACACCATGGTCTGTCCCCAACTCAAATATTTTTCTCATAAGATAATGCCTCCACATATTTAAGGCATGAAATATGGATTCCAATTCTAAATCATGAGTGGCATTGTGTTTCTCGTATTCTTTTAACATCATTGACTCATATCATATCACATGCCTATTTTGGCTAAGAACTCCCCCAAGCCCTTCCTTGCAAGCATCAGTGCACACAATGAAATCTTCATTTTGATCATCAATATTCAATATTGGTGCACTTGTTAATAAATTCTTCAAGTGTTGAAATATTTATTCACGTTCATGGGCCCACTTGAACTTCAGACCCTTCTTCTGTAAAGAAGTGATCGAATGTGCAATTCTTGAGAAGCTTTCAATAATAAATTTCAAGTCCCATGAAAGATCTAACCTCTGAGAGATTCTTTGGTGTTGGTCATCCTCGAATGCATTCTATATTCTCAGGGTCCATAATTATCCCTTCCTCTGAAATGATATGTCCCAAATATTGTATCTTCCTCTAATAAAATGAGCACTTTCTCAACTTTGCATACAGTTTATGCTCCCTCAATACTTGTAGCACCATTCTCAAGTGTTGCTCATGATCTTCTTTAGACTTAGAGTATATAAGTATGGCATGCAAGAATACAATGACAAACTTATCCAATCAATTTCTAAAAATTCCATTCATCAAACACATGAAGACAACTAGCGCACTTGAAAACCTAAATGGCAGCACTGTAAACTCATCATGGCCATACCTTGTTCTAAATGTTGTCTTGTTGATATATTATTTCTTAATTATCACCTGATGATAAACTGACATGAGGTCAATCATAGAGAATATACTTGCATCTTTAAACTGATCAAAAACATCATCTATCCTTGGCAAATGATACTTGTTCTTCACAATCACCTTGATTAGCTACTTGAAATCAATGCACAACCTTAAGGTTCTATCCTTCTTGATCCATATTATTTTTGGAATGAAATGAAAGAAGCGATATTACAATGAAACACTCATGAAAATTGCCAGAAATAGAGAAATACATCAATATTTGATTTCTACTAATGAAATAATTGTAAAGAGACTATAAAAAAATACAGAGTGTAAGACTCACTAGAATGGTGACAACTTTATCTCTGAGAAGAGATGTGACGGCTACGCTCATTCACAAGAAAAATGATTACAATGAGGATCTGAAGGCCTTTTTATGATAAACAGGAATGCCAAAACCCTAGACATCCAAAAACCTAACCCTAGGAGATGAAACACCAAAATTCATGTGGGCCCCATTTGGGTAAGTTAGTACATTAACTTCCTGGGGTCATGATAGCCTATTGGAAAGGTATTTTTGATAAATACTCATTATGCCGTCAAAATCTGACTCCGTCTATAGCTTGATTGTGGCAAGCCAAAAAAACATTGTTTAGGGCCCCAAAACGACCCTAGAAGTACAGAGGATCTAGTTGGAACAAGTGGGTGGCCACCAATATCCACCTGGATCACTTATTCTTGAAAAATAGAACTGGTGCACCCCAAGGTGACACACTTGGGCATATATACCCCTTCTTCAAAATCTCCTCAAGTTGCATTTGCAATTCCTTCAACTCTGGTGTACTCATCCTATAAGGAGTCTTGGACATTAGGGAAACTCCAAGCATCAAATTGACGGAGAAATCTATATCTCTCTTTGGTGGCAACCCTATTATCTCTCTAAGTACATCTTCATACTCCTTCAAGACTAGATTCTATTCAATAATTGACACTTTATCCTTAGCTGCCTCTTCCATATGAGCTGCATCAATTTTACATCCTTTTATGTAGCTTATTTTCAGTTGTAAGGCTGGAATTTCTCTGATATATATTTCCCTTGGAATACCCTGACTTGTCCTCAATGATCCAAGGGATCAAATTTTGCTCAAAATTAAAAGTGTTCAGAATCACTTCAAATCGAACGGGTGCATAGGCCTCATCGTCACGAACCCAATGCAACTCGAACGGGTTCAAATGGACATCGGATGAGTGAGATATCACATTTTGTTCAATTTGCCAAACATGCAAAAATTTGCTAACTGTACAGTCCGTACAGTTGCTGACGTGGCAGGTGCTGAGTTGGAAGGCCATATGATGACATGGCAGGTGCTGAGTTGGTAGTTATGAGGTCGAATCACTTATCAACATGTGGCACATTTTTTGACAAGTGGGATGGTGCCACGTGGCCCAGACATGGGCTGCCACGTGGCACCGTATTAAATTTGGTTGTTAAAATTATATGGAGTCCATGGGGATCGAACCCCAGACCTCCCACCATGGTGGAGTGCCTTCGCATGGTGTGGGTTACCAATAA
>ML811075.1:114240-145972 GCA_009831015.1 Picea engelmannii
ACGTGACGTGCCACATACCATCGGAAACAACATGATGTATACTATCCATCCATGGGTGTTGTATCTTCATGTTCATTTTCCTTCATGTCCAAATAACTTCATCAATCTTGTGGTCCAAAACCCATGACTAGGGTTGACATCAACGACAACAACCAATATTCCAACACTAGGTTCCCTAACCGTTCTACAGCTGCGCGTGTTTTTCAGTTATGTGCGTGGTGCTAGGTTTAAGCACAGAAAAATGCACAGAGGCTAGGTTGGACAGACAAAGGTGCATTTTGGCGATTCAAAGACAACAAGTTTGAAGGGGAACTTCCAGGAAGCCTATCTTCTTCAATTTTTGGCCAAATCAGGTGCCGAAAAAGCCCAGCTAGGGGTTTTTGGACATTCTGAAGCAACTGGAGCCATCTATTTGGCATTTTGAGCATTGTAAAGCAAATATTTTATCACTTTGAGCAAATAATATAAAAGATCCATTGGAAGCTGGACCAAGAGATGTAGCCCAAGAGACGGGTGAACTCCTTTATCATTTGTTGTGTTATGTGTTTAATGTTCATTGTTATTTGCTGGTTATTATTTGCATCTTGAATGTGTAATTTTCTCTGAAATTTGTGTTTGCAAATTGATCGTTTTGCATAAGCACACTTAAATAAAACTTTGCAAATATTTTCAAGAATACAAGCCTTTATCATTTTTAGCTCACTCAAGTTCCCTTCTTCATCTAAACGAGTGAATTCCTTATTGTATAATCTAGGACAACATGATTCTTATCCAACCAATCCATACCAATTAAGAAATCATAGGAACCCAAAGGTATGATATTCAAATTTGGCTTTGTGCTCAATCCATTCAAGTCCATTGGACAATCCTTAACCAACTCATTGATTCTTGTTTTAGCTCCTATAGCTAACGAAACCAACCAGGATTTCCCATGCTTTCTTCTTTGAAAATGAAATGTGTCAACAATATTAGGATCTATGTAACTATGGCTAGCTCCTGAATCAATTAAAATAGCTATAGGTTGATCATTGATCTTACCTTCCACTTCAATCATATGAGACTAACATTCATCTTGCTTGTTTTCCAAGGATATATATATCCCTGGAATGCTTCTTCCCATGTCCTCAACTATATCAACCTGTTGTACATTGTGAACAATCTTCACTCTTTCACCTCTATGAGAGAAATATCTGTACATGTGATTTCCCTCAAAACCCCAACATTTAATAGGCTATTTCTTTGGCCTTTTCCCCATTTTTTCTGACATTCTGGCTCATTTTGAGCTGGCTTCCCTGGATAACTATTTTTGAAGAATGTGGCTTGTGCCCTTTCTTCCTCTTCTCCATATTACCTTTTTTTTTGTCTTCCCAAGACTTTTGGAAAGCTGGTCTTCATCTATGTTGATCATAAAGGAATTTGTCTCTCCTTATTGCTTCCTCCAATGTATCGAGATCATCATATTATATATTTTCACTACAGATTGAAGGTAACCTGCTCAGGTGTTGAAATATTGAGAGGGGGGGTGTGAATCAATATTATGCATTTTTTACCATTTCAATCGCAACATGCAATAATTAAATTTATCACTTATGATTCCATTCAATATATTGTTGCATTCAAGATAGCATAAACATATAACCATAGATACACAGTACACAAGAATTTTATGTGGAAACTTAAATGGGAGAAAACCACAAAATGCTTTCTTAGATATCAAAAGATTACATTCACAAGAAGAACCAACTTCGAAGATTCTCTAGCACCAACTGGAAGGAGGCACTAACCCCCCGATTTATAAGCTCTAAACTAAAGGAATCTACAGCTCCCTAGATTCTCCAGCTCTAATTGGAAGGAGGCTCCAAACCCCTAGTTTACGGGCTCCAACCTCAAGGAAGCTACAACTCCCTTTCCTTGTCCCTTCCTTCCACCCTTGAATATAAATAAGAGAATCAACCTATCATTGATACTGATATATCATCATCGCCAAAATTTATACAACCACATAAAACTCATGCCAAGATCTCCAAGAATATTCTCTAAATCATGTGTCCAAAGTCACCACGATATGCATCAATCCATGTGCTAAGACATCTAAGATGTTCCTAAAATAATATGCCTCAAAGCATATGTGAAAAATGTGCCTTAAACATGTGCCAAAATATCCAATATGTACCTCAACTATGTGCCAAAACCTCCAATATATGCCTCAAGCATATGCCAAAATTACCAAGATATAACCTCGAAACAAACATAAAGAGATACCTTTAATCATGAGGAAACCCTAATACATGAGACTTCAAATCATAAAACTTTCCTAAGCTTTGGCATCAAGAGACGATCACCTTATTCAACTTTTATTTATACTCGCTATATTGAACTGGGCAACTCATGGGGCCTTACGTGGGATCCTTGTTGAACATCCTATACCTGACTTGCGAGGGTCTTCTCAAATAGGGTTTTCTAAAAACCCTTCTCCAATTTGCGGCTCCGATCACTCCCTCCTTCGCACAACTCCGCTACTTCACTTTCGCTAAGAAAACACATCCGTGATTATTAATTAAATGAGAGGTTCTTGATGTGTATTTATATCCTTCCAAGTAACCTTTTTACTTGAAATTTGAGCTGACCTGTAACTTCTTGTTTGCAACAAATTTTATCCTTTACTTTAGTTTAGGGCCTACTTGTAACTTATTTGACCTTAGATCTGAGGATTCTTAACCATACTTCGGGGCTTCATCTTTAAGAGGGAATAACTTCTTAATTTCAAGGAACCACGTGGCGTGCCGCCTATCGTTGGAAAAAACATGACAAGGAATATCAATCTATGATGGTTCTAAATGCATTTTCAATGTCCTTCATGTTATTTTTCTTCATTTAACTTCGAGCTTCATGACTACACCTCCGAGGCTTCTTACCACTTAACCATATTTCTAGGGATTCTTGTAGACTTATTCAAAGTATCTTTCCATGAGGGCCATGCTCAAAGCTATGCCATAAGGGGACCAATTCAAAGACTTCTTCAAATACACCCATCACTCCTAGAGGCTTCTGGACTTCTTCTAGGGTTGACATCAATGACAACCAATTTTCCAACATTAGGAACTTTTGAATCTTGACCTACTCATCCTTGATGAAGTCAACATACATCAACAACTCTAAGAATATCCTCTCATACTCATACATCGTCATTCTCCCAAGATTAAATTCAAATAAATCCTTCATCTTCCTATCATAATAACCCTTGGAAAGGTATTTGTTATAAAAATGCCTTTTGAATTTCCTCCAAGTGATGTTCTTCTCATCAAAGTGGTTAACTTGTACAAATTGGTCCCACCACATTGATGCTTTTCCATTGAGCTAGTAGATTGAAATTCTTCCTTATGCTTGTGAGGAATAATTATGCAATTGAAAGTACTTCCTCATTCCCAACAACCAAGCCTCTTCATCCTCATCTTTCTTGTGCTCACCATCAAAGGTAGGAGGTTTGGTCTTCCTCATTTCTGCTTGTAGTCCATCCACCCCAAACCTTCTGTTATTCTTTTTGAAAGGAGATAAAATTAGACTATTATATTCTCTTCCAATTGAGTGTCTGGGGAGTGATTATGATGCCTACCAACACTCTTAGATTTTTCCTTTTTGGCATGAGATATGTTATCCTTTGACTTACTTGAAAATGTCTCCTTATCCGACTTCTTCTCTATCTTGTCCAAGATCTGAAACAACTTGATGTTAAATCCATTCTGATGCACTTGAGCTTTTATAAGCTTCTCATTATCATCTTTATAGGTCAACACATCTCTTTGCAAACTCTTTATTGTCTCTACCAATTTTATTCTCTCCTCTTTTCCTTCTCCATGCCCATTTGATTATGTCCCTGCATTACCCATGCTGACATACAACCCCTTGAATTCATCTTCATTGTTGTAGGTTCTATGAGCATCTTCCCTGTTTCTGGTCTCTATGTTGATTCTGCTCTATTCTATTTGTGTCTCCGATTATGAAAAATGTGCATGCAATAGGATTTGTTAGAAAAAATAATTCGAAAAAACTATAAGATTATGCACAACTCTGCCCTTTAAGTGCACCATAATTCTTCTTTTTAATTGTTGTTGAATTTTGTTTCTCAATTCAAATTTCTAGGTGCATATTTGGATTCTTCCACCCAAGAACTTTCTAATGACTATTTTCTCATTACTCATTTATAAGCATCTGAAAATTACTCATTTTTCCCAATTGTGCACCTTTTATTTGGTGAACATATTTCCAAACAACCAATATTTTGGAATTTTGAAAGAATCCCAATTGGGTTTCCTCTTGCCTATATTTTGAGCAATCTGATCAAGTTTCACCTTCATCCAACATCCATGCTTCTAGTTACATCCTACTGAAGTTTGTATTGTTTTCCCCTTTTTGCACAGAATGCTACAGGAATTGTCCCTCTCATCCTATACACTTTCAGATGCCTAGATTCACAATCTGTCTCCATAGATGTCTTCTATGGTTCATGAGATTTCCATATAATTCTCCCGTGCCCCACACTGAATTCCAAGTAGGTATTTATGCCCTCTGGAAATCAATTGGTACTAAAATTTTACCTTGCATTGTTTCCACTATAACTTTCTCATACGAGCTCCATATTGCGAACAAAATATCTCGTTGGAAAGCTCTCATCAAGATTTTTTCTTTAAGTTGTAGATAATCTATGTGGTGCCTACAAAACTTATAGTCTTGAAAATTAAAACTCCTAGAAACATTGTTTAAACCTTCAAATATGCCCTACAAGTTTATGAACTGCAAAACACAATTTTTCTAACAAATTCCACTATTTTCTGCTAACCTAGATGATGATGTGGTGTTTTGGGTCCACCTGGCACCCTGAGGTGATGCCATGTCAGCCCCTTGACCACCATGGCCCTGCTTGTCATCCCTCACTTACCTATTTCCATTTTCCCTTTTTTCATCTTTACCTTTATCTCACTTTATAAATAATAAAGTGTTTTTATTTACAAGCCCCACCTGCCCAAATGGCACACCTATGACCCCAAATGGGACAAGGGTCCCACCTTGTCTGTCAAGTTTCCACATGGCACCCTCTCACTAGCTGCAGGGATGGGTGGGTCCCATCCCACACCTCTTTTCCTTTGACGCACGAACTTGTCCCCACCCCTAATATGATTGTGGAGATCAGATCATGATCAATGGCTCTCGACAATTTTTCATCCTCAACTTGCATGAGGGTTAACATCCCTCTGCAATGCGATGGTGGTTTTTTCCCATGATACGTGACACTTTTCTATTGGCTTCACATCGCCATAGAACTCTTGGAAAATTTCCTTGCTACCATGCGATACCACTTATGGTATCTCTCAATACTACCTCACCTAATGTGGCACCCACATTATCCCTAGGCCTATCGTCACACACTACCAAGATTGACACCGTGGTCTACCACCCCACCACCATGGACCTTTCATCTCCAAGATATAACGATGGAGATGATAGGAAGATCAACAATTGTGTTTCATTTCACATGGTCAACGTGCACACAATTAAAAAACCCCTATGTGATGCGATGGTGGTTTTTTCCATGATATGTGGCACATTATTATTGGTTTCACATTGCCAAGAGATATTTCAAAACTACTCTCCCTGAAATGTGATACCACTTAATGTTGGCACATGGGCATACCCAGGGTTAAACTCTAAAATCACACCAACAAACCCTAACTATTGGCCCTCTCAGCAACACCTATGAAGTAGATGAAGTATCACCTGAAGTAGCAATAGGGGGGTTGCACAACACACCTGTCTACAACCGGAGGAAATGTAGAATGATTCCAGAACAACAATGCAATACAAACTAGATATTCTTTAAAAGTGTTATATTCAGCTTCACAAAGTTAGTTTTATCTCATTATCTTCAATAGGAACAATAAAAATGCATAACAATATAATAGATAGAAAATAGCACAACATCAACCATAAGAACAACAAGATTTACGTGGTTCACCCTCTCCCTAGGGCTACATCCATGAAAATGTGCTTCTTGATATAATAGATGAAAACATATAGTTCTATCTGTGCACTTAGTTGTATATCCTTCTCTCTCTTTCTCTTTATTTCCCCTCCCTATGCACCCAACTACATGGTTGATCTTTGCACCCAGCTGAAGACCTAGAATACAAGAATGCTCTACCACAAGGTACCTCTATCTCTCAATATTTCTATCACCCACAACAACCAACCCTCTCAACTCTTCTAGAAATTTATTTATACATTTCATGACCCTTATAGAACCCTAGATCAAACTCTAGGTGTCAAACCCTAGGTATCAAAACCCTAGGTCCATATAACCCACCTTTTCAGGACTTCGCCACCCTGTCCTTCCTTCTTCTCCACGAGGTGATCCAAAGCACCTATTAGTGTCTTCTTTTGCTTGCTTACCTGTCCAAGATTCATCTTCCTTGCTACTTTGTCTTCCTTGATCTTCTCCTTTAGAGACTCTCTTTTCCTTTACCTCACTCCTTATTTTCTTCTTCTTTAACCACTTTTCCCCCTCTTCGATTTGTGTGCCTTCTGCGCTCTTCATACCTTGTCTTCCTTATTTAATATTTTATTTCTTCCTTAATACATGACCAAGGGCCAACAAGCCCCCAACACTCACATGTGACTCGTCCCGAGTCACTGTAGGGTTGACCCTCCTGTATTACTTCGACTGTAGACTGCGCGGAGTAGCTTGTGCTTTCTTCTCTGTCCCTCCCTATCATGTGCATACTATATTTTATGTGTCTAGTACCCAATTTAAACTGCACCTAGTACCTAGACCCTTCTTCCTTTTCTTTTACTGAGAGCTGTGGGGCAGCTGGTTGTCATAATACATATTTAATCGGATCTCATTCACTAAACCATCCTCCCATTCTCCATTAAGGGTCTTCAACTGCGCAGCTCCACCTTCTATAATAAAGGCAACCTCAAATGGCCCAGGCCAATGTGTCCTAAACTTCCCTGGATGCTTCATGAACTTCTTATCATACAAAATTACCAAATCTCCTTGTTTAAATGCTTTCTTCTTGATATGTCTATCATGGTATTCCTTTTCTCGTTCTTTTTGTACTTGCTAATGAAATTCTGCAATGAACCTGTCTTCCTCTAATTCTGACAACTGCGCGAGCCTGTCTTGAATAGTGCCGATGTCATCCATACCTATAAATGCTGCAATTCTTAAAATAGGAACCAAGTGTTCCATAGGAATCACTGCTTCCAAGCCATATACTAAATTAAAGGGAGTCTGTGTGGTTAACTTTTTGCAAGTAGTTCTATAAGCCCATAACATTGTTGGAGTTATCAGATCCCAATCATCTCTGTTAGCACTGCAGATCTTAGTCAACGCTGTCTCCAAGATATTATTGAAGGCTTCAATTGTAACATTTGCATGTGGGTGGTATGGAGTGCTCTTCTGATGGTGAACTTTGAACTTCTGATTCAAGGCTTCAATAGTTTTGTTGATGAAGTGTGTGTCATGATCACTCATAAGGATCTTTTGGCATCCAAATCTGGTTATGATATCATCAAATATAAACCACACAACTGTAGCTACACTACAGTCCTTAACTTTTCTTGCTTCTGCCCATCTGGTCAAATACTCTGTAGCAGTGATAATGTATCGAGCTCCTATGTGGTTTCCTGGTGGGTTGATCAATCCCACAAAGTCAATAGCCCATTTATCAAATGCTTGTAAGGTTAACTGAGGTACTAAAGTAATCTCATCCCTTATAGAAGGCTTCCCTATCCTTTGGCATACATCACAGGCTCTGTAGTATTCCTTAGCATCCTTATGTAAAGTGGGCCACCAGAGGCCAACTCTGAGAACCTTATGCACTGTTGCTTTCCCTGCATAATTTCCTCTTGCGATGCCTTCATGTGCTTCTGCAAGGATCAATGGTATTTCATACTCCATAACACATCTTCTTAAGATCTCATCTAGTCCCATCTTGTATAACTGTCCAACTATAAGTTGAAAATATGCAGTGTGGACTACCAACTGTTTCTTCTGAATAACTGTGTACTCGTGAGGTGCCATTCTTGTGGATAGAAACTGGACTATTTCGGTGAAGTGATCATCGAATTTTCTGATGGCCAACAACTGTGCATATGGTAGTGTATCATCCAGGCTGGTAGGTTCCTTGCCATGTTCTAACCTAGATAAGTGATCAAGTCCTTTATTCATTCTTCCTATCTTGACCACTATCTCAAAGTCATACTCCTGAAATAATAGTAGCCATCTTCATATTCTTCCCTCTAACACTGGCTTGTTGACTAAGTGTTTTAATGCAGAATGAACAATGAACATATTAAAGTGTCCTCCCAACAAGTAGTGTCTAAACTTCTGCAACACATATACCATAGCTAAGCCTTCTCTTTCAGTGGTAGTATAATTCCTTTCAGATGTAGAAAGATTTTTTTCTAGCAAAGGTTATAGGGTGGTTGTTGGCCCTTGACCAAGTTTTGAGGATCCTTGGTCATTTTTGACCATTTTGGGACTTCGAGAGGCTATCGAAGGAAGAGCACAAGACGAAGCAGAGATCGCGGGATCTCGGACCCTTTTTAGGGATTTTTGGGTTTTGGGATTATGTAATGGCTATGGGGATGTTGACCGATGGGTTTAGCCATGTTTAGGCCTATTTTGTAAAGTATAAATAGATGTCTAGGCGAAGTAAGAGGTGGTGTGTGTGTATATGGGAAGTAGGCATATTTGTGGTGTTGTGCTAAGTTCTAAGTGATGAGTGCGAATTGTAAATGATTCATGCATACTGGGTTCAGACTTGCAGAGCTAAGTGCAAGTTGTTTGTAGTTCTTTGTGCACAGACTGTGGAAGGCTTTGTGCTGTAACTCAAGGAAGGAAAATCTAGTGAGGTGCGCAAATCTCCTATCCTCTGTGGAGTAAGATCTCAAGGCTCTGTGCATGTAGCTGATTGACCAAGATAATAAAGAGAAGAAGAGTTGGTGGATGTATCCCTAGGGTGGGGGTGAACCACGTATATCCCGTGTTGTCATGATTTGTGCAATGTATTGATGTGTTTAATTGCTTAAGTGCTTTGATATAGATGAATGATAGATAGATATGTTGATGCTTTGTGATTAATAATATGAATAAGTGCTAGATCTAACTCATGTGAATGTTCTTAGTGCTCGATTATACTAGATCTGGGTGAATAATGCGATGCTATGTGATTAGGGTTTTACTGCGGAGTAGCTACTAGTTAAATATTGAAGGATTATAACTGCTAAGTGATCTGTTAAGGTACTACAATCACAGATCTGTGTCCCAGCTAAGGTTGCAGACAATGGAGTCCTGCAACCACCCCTGCCTCTACCTCGGGTGAGACTTCATCTGCTTCGCAGGTGTTGTCGAAAGGGCCGATAGTTAGGGTTTTGTTGGCATGCTATTGTAGCGTTGAACCCTGGGTCTAGCCCCGTGACAACAAATGGTTCCGTTGTCGGGACCTAAAACTGTGATTGCTGGGAACTAAGAAAGAAGAAGCTCTATGTGAAGATCTGATCTGAAACTGTGAAAGCTCTATGCGTAGATCTGTTGCCCTAGTGCGCAGTATTATACTCGATCTGTGAAGATCTGTGCTAAGAAAAAAATTCTGATCTGAAGAAAAGAAGTAAGATATGAAGGATTTGTGCTTTGTTAAAGGTAAGAATATTGAAAAGTTTTAGATCTGGAAGCTTTGTGCTCTGCTGAAAGTAAGATTAGTGGAAATTTTTGTTTCAAGAGTATGGATCTAGGTATGTTTGATAAAAAAATTCCTTGCCTGAAAACTAGGAAACAACTAGAAGAAAAGAGGTTTGATATGAGTAGATCTGATAGAAATAATGAAAGATATGTTATACCTATGCATAGAAAGAATGTTTGGACTAACAAATGGATGCAAAATCCTAGATATATTTTTTTTCAAGTTAGCTACTATGATTCTAGTGTGTAGTACAGGAAGGGCTGGGGATCGTTTAAAAGGAAGAGAGGATTAACTTTTTGTTACAGTTGCAAAAGACCGTGACATCTTGCTAAGGAATTCCCTGGTGGAAGACCTAGTTTTCTTTGTTGTAAAGTTGTAGATGATGAAGTTTTGGATTTCCCTAGAATGATTGTTAAGGTTGAAAGAATGAATATGAGCCAAGAAGACCCTGAGGAATTTCAAGACACTAAGGCCCTGACAGAAACCCTGAAAGAATCAGAGACTGTATTGCTGCAAATGAAAGAAACCTTGAATGACCACCAACATATCAACTTATCAGAGATCTTCAAAGAAAAAGAGTACATAGAAGCATGAATAGGAGAATTTGACATAGAATTTGTTCTGGATGAAGAAACATAGGTAAATATTATGACAGAAATAACTTGGGAAACTTTAGGAAAGCCTGCTATAATTCCTTCATTGGGGGGAATAGGATTATTTAGAGGAAAGATGATAAAACTATGTGGAAATCTCACCCAGATATCTATGAGTTCTCATGGAACTTCGACAGAAGAAGATTTTGAGGTTGTTAAATTTATTGAGAACAATGCTCCATTTTCTATGTTACTAGGGAAGCCTTGGATAAAAAAGGATCAAGCCAGAAGAAAAGAAGAGGAAGTCTTAGAGCAGAAGAAGTAGGAGTTAAAAGATTTCATGACTAGGAAGATCGCACACTTGATCGAGGAACAGGAGAACAGGTCGAAGTTATGTAGAACCAGAGACTTGGATGTCGAAATTGGAAGAACACAAGAAGACATATAGAAGACTGAAGTACCTACCCCATATAGAGAATAAGTATTGCCCTTGAATCCTAGGAAAGAATATCAACAACGCGAAGTTACTATGCCAAGAGGGGATAAGAATCAGAATGGAAAGAGAAATAGAAAGACAAAGCTCACTGGAAAGTAGGCTAGAAAACTAAGCAAGAAGAGATCAAAGATAGAAAAGTTACAGAAAGTTCGAGAGGGAACTTCGCAGAAGGAAAATTTACAAAACTAGAACTTTGTCGGGATATCAACACAGCGTCACATGGCACTTCGCCATGACAAAGAAATATAGCCATTGGTAACAGTGTAACAGTTAGACAGATACCCCGAATGGGTAGAAAGACATTTATGGTCAGAAAGCTCGCCATTAGACCATTGGGAACGCACCGTAACAAACATAACTAAGTTAATGAAGGATTCTCACCCATTGGAAAGATCCATTGCCTAGTTATCTACTTATTCTGTCGAGCCTTGCAATGAGAACACTTTTTCCACCCGTGATTATCTAAGCTCATAGATCAGTTTATTTTGTGCAATGATCATCGAGCTACCGCTATCCATCCCATCACATTGAGTTGTTTCTCTTCAACTCGAGATAGTCAACCACGAGCGTGTGTGTCTGAAGAACTTAGTGCATTCGAAGAGTCTGTGAAGGAGGTACTCATCAACCTTATGACTGAAAGAGTAATGTCTGTGGGCGTACAAGCTTCGCCAATGAGAGGAGTGCAAGCCTCTCCATCGACTGGTCGCGGATCTAGGCCCTCATGAGTTGTCACAGAAAAGAGAACTAAGCACATATATGACCTAGCAAATTCGAAGCTAATCTCGACCATTCTACCTGAGTATATCCCACCCCTGGCTGGTGTAGTAAGTCACGACAGTGTCCTGAGGGACTTTGACTACACTATCATCACTGCGTACCTCCCAAAGGGAATACGCACTATCAGACCACAGCTAGAAAGGATTCCAACCTTGAATATTAGTGACTATAACCTAGGAGACCGTAAGAGCTATGGCATGCTCGCACCTTATAAATATCTGACCAAGATGAAGGGGAAAAAGATGAAGATCATCCCTCAACCATGGACGATGAACCTCATGTTGTCCACCCTATTAAATGTAATGAAGATCCCACATTTTGGAAGGCACCGGGAGGTTAACGCCTGCATTAAGATCCTGATGTCATGCTTCCATGATGGCTATCTATGTTTGGACAGACGTATCACTGTCGATCTAGTGTTGATCCATAGGATCACCAGACTAAGCATGCATGGACCCGACCCACAAGAGTTCTACCTAAGAAAAGCTGTAGACCATGCCCTGGCATAGATGATTAAAGAAACATATGGCGATGTTGAGAAGGGGACGCGAGGCTACAAGGTAGCCTCCATCCAGAATGGTGCAGTGCGCCTAACATGTTAGTTAATTGTAGGAAAGATAGTAAGAAAGAACAGACCCACACAGGTCACAGGGTTTGTAGTTGACCTCGCTGGGAAATTCATGGAAGGCCTAGAGATGAATTGGGAAAAGTACCTAGTCAACCAACTCGAACTAGATTTCCCCAAAGCCTAAGATCAAGGCTATGAGTTTCACTTTAGTTGGCTCCTAATCCTCATCATGTTTAATGCTTGGGATATGCCGGAAGGTGCGACCTTCCCTGACATCGATCCATTTGATTCACTTGCTGTGAAGTTCACCATGCTCTGGTATTCGAGCGATATGGGGAAGCAGTGGCAGTCAAATGCAGTATTTCATACCTACTACCTGCGGATTAGGAGAGCTATTGAGTCCTTTCCTCGTATGATGTTGAACACCCAGGACATGTTCATGCCTCTTATGAAGTTCCATGCAGATAGGCATTTTATTTACATTACTTCACGTGGTGATGAAAGAAAAGAAGAACTTAAGTACTGCTACAAGCTCACTACAGAGGACCTGGAAGAAATCATTAAAGATTGGCCAACATAATTCCTTATCCCTGTTGACCCCGTAGAGTTGTCTGACATGGACCTCATTGGATACCCAGTAGTTACTTGTGAAGAGTATGATGCCCCAAGCAGCAACGGGAAGAAAATAAGCAATATGTACACAAAATACACAACATGACAGAAGAGACCGCATCCGAGTCACCTAGCGAAGGAGGTGATGACAAAGTGAACAAAGAGGAAAATCAATAAGAAGAAGATAAGCAAGGTGGAGTAACACCGCCACTGAACCCTCCTGAAGACATTGATCCCTCTAAGAAAAGGAAGGTTTCCCCCATGAAACCTTCATCGTGGAAGAAAGACAAAGCCAACAAGCCAAAGATGTAGAGTGTACTCACGGTTGATGACTTCGATTTCATTATTTCAGTCGTAGGAGATGCCTCAGAAGAGCTTGTGAAAAGGAATGAAGCAAAACAAGAAGTGTAGCATAACTAAGAGGTGTACAACAAGCCCTTTATTCAAGCTACGCAGTGTCCACTGCACCCCCTCCCTTGGAAGAACTAGAATTGGGAGATGAGCCTACTCAACTCTGCAGACTAGATGATGTGACTAAATCCCACCTTCATCGAGCACAAACTGAGAAAGAATAGGTCATAATGGACCTGAAACATGCACAGGAGGAAGTTATAGAGCAACGTAGGATTTACCAGCAGGAGAAGGACGCTCTTCAAGCAAAGTTCGAAGAAGAAAGAGCACATATCCAACAGGAGAAAGAAAAGTTGTCCACGAAGCAGGTCATAGTGAAATAAGTAGTCAAAAGAGAACTTCACTCTGTGACAAGCTTGGAGCATAAGGACGAAGAACCAGTAGAAAACTAAGTAGATCATCTCGCATAACCTATCCAACAACTACAACAAAGAGTAACAGATCTCGAGCTAAGAACAATGCATGGTACTCTGCAGGATGTGCGAGATCAAAGAGAAGCAACTGCTCAAGGTATAATTGAGAGAATAAAGGCCCTTACCATGGAATGTAAAAAACTGAGTGATCGCAGTGCCCAGATTTATGAGTGACTCACTGAGAACCCCGAGTTGAAGGCACTGGAGTTGCAGCTCCAAGAGGCGAAGCAGCAAGAAGAAATAGTACAGGCACAGTTGAAGCCCCTGTCATCCACTGAGAGAATGAAGCGATCCCAAGAAAAACACAGTGCTCAACAAAAGGTCCACACCATTCAGAGAAGATTCATGGAAATGACTTAGAGGCTCCAACCTATACAGGACGAGGCTTTCCAGCTATTCAAAGAGATTGAAGGCCAAGGAGAAGAACTGGAATAAGTCATCACTGCAGTCGAACAACACTTAGAGGGACCTGTGAATGAAGTTGTTATCCAAGAGTTCGTTGAGAAGGAGGCCATGGAACAATAAAAGCTTGAAGCAACTCAAGGATTTTGAGGTAGAATTACCCAAAGCAGAGTGACTCGGGACGAGTCACAGGTGAGTGTTGGGGGCTTGTTGGCCCTTGACCAAGTTTTGAGGATCCTTGGTCATTTTTGACCATTTTGGGACTTTGACAGGGTGTCGAAGGTGGAGCACAAGAAGAAGTGGAGATTGCTAGGTCTCGGCCCTGTTTTAGGGATTTTTGGGTTTTGGGCTTATGTAACGGGTATGGGGATGTTGACCCATGGGTTTACCCATGTTTAGGCCTATTTTATAAAGTATAAATAGATGTCTAGGTGATGTAAGAGGTGGTGTGTGTGTGTATGGGAAGTAGGCATCTATGTGGTGTTGTTCTAAGTGCTAAGTGATGATTGCGAATTGTAAAATCTTCTTACATACTGGGTTCAGATTTGCATAGCTAAGTGCAAGTCATCTGTAGTGCTTTGTGCATAGACTGTGGAAGGATTTGTGTTGTAACTCAAGGAAGGAGGATATAGCGAGGTGTGCAGATCTCTTGTCCTCTGTGGAGTAAGATATCAAGGCTCTGTGCATGTAGATGATTGACCGAGATAATAAACATAAGAAGAGTTGGTGGACATAGCCCCAGGGTGGGGGTGAACCACGTATATCCTGTGTTCTCATGCTTTATGCGATGTATTGATGTGTTTACCTTCTTAAGTTCTTTGATATATATGAATGATAGATAGATTTTTTGATTCTTTGTGCTTAATAATATGAATAAGTGCTAGATCTAACTCATGTGAATGTTCTTAGTGCTTGATTATACTAGATCTGGGTGAATACTGTGATGCTCTGTGATTAGGATTTTACTGCGAAGTAGCTACTGGTTAAATATTGAAGGATTATAATTGCTAAGTGCTCTGTTAAGGTACTAAAATCACAGATCTGTATCCTAGCTAAGGTTGCAGACAATGGAGTCCTGCAACCACCCCTGCCTCTACCTTGGGTGAGACTTTATCTTCTTCATAGGTGTTGCCGAAAGGGCTAGTAGTTAGGGTTTTTTTGTTGCGTTGTTGTAGAATTGAACCCTGGGTCTGCCCCTGTGCCAACAGTGGTCAATGTCTCCTACACCTGGCTATGCTAATATTTCTTCTAATGCAATGGAAGAAGCATCGACATGAACATTGAAATCCTTACCCCAATATGGAAAAATGAAGATAGGCGCATTGACCATTTTCTTCTTTAGTGTGTCGAAGCTCTACTGGCATTCCTTTGTTCATTGAAACTTACTATATTTCTTTAATAGATTCTCCATAGGTGTTGTTATATGTGCACAACCCTTAATAATTTTTTTGTAGTATCCAATGTGTCCTAGTGCAGTGCGCAACTATCTCACTGAAGTAGGAGGAGGTAGATCAACACTGATAGAAATCTTGGAAGGATCTACCAAAAACCCCTGTTTTCACACAATGTGTCCTAACAACACTCCAAAAGGTGAAAATAAAATACACTTCTTCATATTTAGGGAAATTTGACATTGCCTGCACTTATCTAACATTAATCTCAAGCTTCCAATATGATATTTTAGTAGGCTAAAAACGGTCCAATCATCAAAGTATGATTCCAAAGACTTATGTAAAAATTCCTTAAATGCTTCGACCACCACCCTAGAAAATATGGCTAGTGCATTCTTCAAGCCAAAAGGCATCACAGTGTACTGAACATAACCCCATTCTATTGCAAATGTAGTCTTATGTCAGTCTTCCTTAGCAATTATGATCTAGTGATATCTTGAAAATCCATCTGTGAATGAATAAACCTCCTGTCCTCCAACATTTTCTAGAACCTCATCAGTAAAAGGTGTAGGGAATGGATCATGTAAACATGCATCATTAAATTTCCTTAGATCCACACAGATCCTGATTTATGCTGACTTCTTATCTTGGACCACCATAGGGCTGATCCATTCAGATTCTTCAAATGGTTCTATGATTCATGCTTCCAACATTCTATCTAATTCAATCTTAAATTTATTCTTATACTTGGGATTCAATATGTACGGTCTCTACTTGATAGGTCTTGCATCTTCTCTCAAAGGGATCTTCATTTCTCCCATGGGCCCTTTAATTCCCTTCATTTCTGTGAACTTGGTTGGAAACAATTCCTGATACTCATGCAATAGTTCTGTAATCTTACTAATAGTAGCATCATCCCAATAGTCTCCAACATTTTCTAGCTTAGGTGTTTGTTCTGTTCCAATGTTAAATTTCTTGATTTTAATAGGCCTCCCTACAAAAGTTAATTCAATCCTCGACCCTTATATATCTCTTTTCCCTTTAGTTTCTGAAATGTTCACATTCCTAGGATCATCATATTCATCAACATTAATATTATAAAAACCTTGTAACCACTGAAGAGGCACAGTCCATTCATCTTCTTCTTGTTCAAAAGGGGGGTTAGATATTTTCTCAAAGACCTTTTGTCTTATAATTTGTAAATCCTGAGCTACTGTAGGGTACTGACCTTCAAATAGGAATGTAGCTATAAAGTTTTGGGTCATACCATACCAATATGTAGTGGCTAAGCATAGTTCTGCTTGAATATACCAATTGATAGGCATAGTATCTAAGGTGTTAATGAACTTATGTACTCACTGTTCCTTGGGAATGTTGCTCCAAGCTTCTCACATGGTCCCTAGGACAACTCTGACCTATATATTGAACTTCACAACCTTCATCTTGGTCTGAAAAGCGCACTATCAATAAGGTGTGACATTGCACCCACTCTGTGATGTTCTTCTTGTGTGTTCCCCACCATCTAGCTGGTGTTGCTTTCAAGGCTTCATTTAGTGCCAACATCTTCTATTGTACTAGTACAATTTTCTCAAATTCAGCTAGAAATGTTTCTAAATTATTCAAGCCATCAAATGTAGGAAGATTACTTATTAATGTGCCAATCCAATGAACTGCCTTGTTCAACCTGGCACACCTCCGCGTAGAGAATTCATACATTCTATTCTGCCAGTTTTCCAATGCTTCTTATGAATCTGACGAGCATGCACTGTCACTTCGCCAACTTAGATTTCCATCTGTTGTAGGGTTAATATAATCCTGCTATCCTTCTGTCAGTTTATATATGTTCTCTAGTTCGTAGGCACGGTCTTCTTCTCTTATAGGTTCTGTGTATCTGCAGCCTTCATCAAGATCAAGAGGTGCAATGATCTTAAGGCCATAGCCCTCAAATGTCATTCTTCTCTTTTTTAGGTCAACACCAGTCAAATTGTTGAAAGCCCAATAAATTCCTAACATCGCAGGATAGGGACATCTATCATCAACAATATCGATCACTTCGAAATCTGAAAATGTACTCACTTCATTGATGTCCACAGGGACATGCTCTAGTATTCCAAAGGGGCTTACCACCTACTGGTTAGCCATCCTGAGCCTAATAGGAGAGTAAATCAATTTAGGTTTTCCCATCAGTGCCCAAGTCTGCTTCATCATAACATTTACTTTTGATCCCAGGTCGAGGACCACATAGTCCACGTCGTAGTCTCCAATCTAAGCACTAAGGTGTAGTTCCTTGCTTGTCCTCCTTTTCCTAGATACTTGATTCACATCTCTACTCAGTAGAGGATCTTTTCTTCCAATTTCATACTATATTATTAGGTGTTGTAGTTCCTACACAACTCTTTCATATTTAATCAAATTGATACAAGTATATAAGAAATCCATAATCTTTCTTACCTCTTTTCCTTGCCTCAGTAGGACAAAATAATCGAATGTTGGAGGCATTTCACATTCCTTTACTTCTGGTTTTTCCCTAGATGAAGAATATTTTTCTCCTACAAATTCTCTCCTTGCTTATTCAAAAGTGTGTTTTTCCTTTCTTGGGTCAAACAATGGTGCCTTCTTTGAAGCTCTCCTGATCCCTAATCCATCTGCAGTCTTTCCTGGAGTCACCTTATCTTCTCCTGTGACAACACCTCCTCTAGTAATAAAAAATACTCTAGGTTCCTCACCACGAGATTCAACTGAAATTAGTTGGACTTGTTGGTTTGCACCTCTTCTTTCCTAAAGTTTGGCTAACAATACTAGACAATATTCAATGACATGGTTAAATGAATTACAATAGTTGCAAGTAGTAGAAGGGTTCTGACAATCCCTTTCCAAATGACCTGGTTGGGTGTAGTTATAACAAATAATCTGACCTTGTCCTCGACCCATGCCTCCTTCTTGTCCTCTTCCTCTAAATCCACCATGAGGGTTGAAGTTTCCTCTTCCTGGGGAATTGAACTGGGCATTATTTCCTTCTAACTATAACTCTCATTGAATTTTATAGGTATCCCTTGACCTTTCATGCATGAGGTCATAAGCCCTACAATCCTTCTCATCATGCCCCACAAATTTGCAAAATGTACAATAAAGGTTGGTGGGTGTTTGGACATATTTATGCATATAATAGCATTCAAAGGGTTAGGGGCTCTAGAGGCCAAGTATTCATTAAACAAGGGACAATGATCTTTGTCATGGCCCTCTGATTTATATCTGATACACCGGATGTATTCTCTTTTCTCTTTCCCTTTATCTTTCTTCATGTCTTCAACCTATAAGGATAAACTAGTTAATTGATTCAAAATTTGACTCATACCTAGGCTAGATTCTCCTACAGGGGCTGCTTAAAGTTTCATAGCAATATCTAATGCTTCAACCTGCAAAGCGACTTTCTATTGCATTAGAGGAACTCTGATGTGTGGCAGGAGAGCATTGATGAACCATTCCTTATGTTGTTCATCTAGAATCTGAAAACTTAAATGGGATATCAGGGTCTTAAACCTCTGATCAAATTCCCAAACAGGTTCAGTCACCTTCTTCTTGATTTTCTTCAACTCCGTATTTCACTGTGACTCCGAATTAGGCTTCTTGAATTCCACACTCAATGCATTATTAATGTCATTCAATGGATTAGGTTGTACAAATCCTGAAACAAACTTCATATACCATCTCAATGCACGATCCCTCAAGGTAGTACTAAACTAAGCTCTCTTAACAACTTCATCGATGACTTGATTAATGCTCCATACAACTTCGCATAAGAACTGATGTTGATCAGGATCCTCAGATCCATATCCTCTAAAAATAGGTAGCCTCATTTAATCTTCCATAGATATTCCTTGGTTTCTCGACTAAGTATGTACTAAACCGCTTGTAACAGTACTTTGATTGCTCTGACTACTCTGGTTACTCTGGTTACTTAATGCTACTAAAACAATAGGAGTAATAATACTTACTTTGACAATAGGTGCAATCCCTGAAGTTTATGGTTCTTCTCGGAGAAGTTCCTCAGCCTCCACTTCCTTTGCCCTTGTGAACTTTGAATATTCTTCGTCTGATCTCCCTGCTTCTTCCCCAATGTATAAATCTTCTTCTTGTGCCAAAGGTCCATAACTTTTCTTAAACATAATCACAAGAGGAACCTTCCTGAATGATCTCCCATTGTGCGTGTGTCTAGCCTCTACGTTAATGTCGCTGTCTAAATTCTTGAACAATAGCTTTAAAATCCAACTGATTACTGTATCTTCAAGATATTCTTCTCGTGCAATAACATCCTAATATTCAGCTTCAAAAAGTGTAGAAGCTTTCCTCTATGTCCCTTAAATAAATACCTCTCTTCTTGACTATATGACTCTACCCTGTCGATAGAAAACTAAGTAATGTACCCTCCAATAATGCTATCAAACCAGAGATCCACTGCTCTAGACACAACATTATCGACCCTCTTGAATTTCTTAATCAACGTCGTTGTCCAAACCACAGGTGGTCTCTCAAACTGAGTGTCTGCTAATCTGGCTAGCCACTCGTACAGTTCCTTTTGGACTCCTCCAAAGAAAATCTTGTGTACGCCAGTAAATATCTACCTTCCCAACCAGTCTTCTATGATAATGATAGGTTTCTTGTTTTTAGCTTCGATGAAGTCCCTTTCTTTCTCTTCTATCCACTTCTGAATCACTGTCTTCAATGGAAACCACCTTGACATTCCCTCAAGAAGATCCCATTTTGAGAAACAAAACCATTTGTTGGCACAGGGGGAGACCCAGGGTTCAACTCTAACATCGTACCAACAAACCCTAACTACTGGCCCTCTCGGTAACACCTGCGAAGAAGATGAAGTCTCACCCGATGTAGAAATAGGGGGGTTGCAAGACACAGGTGTGTACAACCAGAGGAAATGAAAAATGATTCCAAAACAACAACGCAATACAACCTAGAGATTCTTTAACAGTATTATACTTAGCTTTGTGAAGTTAGTTATATCTCATTATCTTCAATAGGAACAATAACAATGCATAACAATATAACAAATGGAAAATAGCACAACATAAACCATAAGAACAACAAGATTTACGTGGTTCACCCTCTCCCTAGGGACATGTCCACAAAATTGTGCTTCTTGATATAATAGATGAAAACATATAGTTCTATATGCTCACTTAGCTATAGATCCTTCTCTCTCTTTCTCTTTATTCCCCCTCCTTGCGCACCCAGTTGCAGGGTTGATCTTCACACCCAACTGAAGACCCAAAATACAAGAATGATCTACCACAAGGTACCTCTATCTCTCAATATTTATATCACCCACAAAAACCAACCCTCTCAAATATTCTAGACCTTTATTTATACATTTCATGACTCTTAGACAACCCTAGACTGAAGTCTAGGTGTCAAACCCTAGGTACCAAAACCCTAGGTCCATATAACCCACCTTTTGAGGACTTTACCACCCTATCCTTCCTTCTTCTCCAGGAGGTTCTCCAAAGCACCTATTATTGTCTTCTTTCACTTGTTGACCTACCCACGATTCATCTTCCTTGCTGCTTTGTCTTCCTTTATCTTCTCCTCTAGCGACTCACTTTTCCTTTACCTCGCTCCTTCTTTTCTACTTCTTTAAACACTTTGCCCCCTCTTAGGTTTGTATTCCTTCCACACTCTTCATACATTGTCTTCATTATTCTTTAATATTTTCTTTCTTCCTTAATACATGACCAAGGGCCAACACTTACCGATACCAGTCGTAGTTTTGGTCGTCGCTCCACTGGTAGCCCCACCACGGTGGTCTGCCACCTCACCATCGGACCTACCATTATGCCTTTAGCCTGCCACTGTGTATGTACCTGAAACTATTGCATCCCATGTCACCACTACCATATCACCACCATGTCACCACCACATGGCCTCTGCGTCAGTGTTGGCATCAACTATGGAAAACAACCCAATTGTTTTTCTCAAATTTCATTTTTTTCTCTAGAATAGCATAATTTCCAAATTTTCGCATAGGCCACCATGACAGCTTTGAAATTAAGCTTCATATTAATCCCATTTCATGCCAATTTGATTATTTCAACCAAAATTCGGCACATTTGTGCCAATTTCTCAGTGAATTCCATTTCAGGAATTATGGCTTTTGCCCAATTTCACCCAATTTTTCCATGGTTGTTCTGCAACTCCCAAAATTCAGTCAATTCTAGTCTTAAAAATGCCCCAATAGAGGTTAAAATTGGGGATTTTAATCCTTGGACTCAATTCCCTCAAATTTACCATGAAACTCCTCAAGCTATTTCCTAGGAAATACTGTCAAACACTTTGCAGACATTCTCTGAACTTTTCAACTACAATTTCATCTTCCACATGTTGTCTCTGAGCCATGTAGGCTTAGTGTTGAACCCATGGCTTTGATACCACAATGTAATGTCCCTATCCATCTAGGCCAAGCCACACCACATGAATGTTTTTTCTCTGATACCATTAAATAACTACCATGCCCTACATATGCAACAATTATGTAGTTCTATAGCTTATAGTCCATGCATAATTATATACAATTATTACATAGCATGATTAAACATAAATAACACATGATATACACCATAATAGCACATAAAATACACTTTTATTTTAATTAAATCATGATTGAATGTAGACCTCATATGTTCCTCCCAACCGTAGACTCTTTTGTTCATAAACTCAACAAAAATTCACCCCCGAGTTGGGGCTATGACTCCACCATGGAAAATTTTACCTATGCCAACCTAAGGTCTAACAATAGCACAATAAAGAATAGGCTCAATACCAACTACAACAACAATTCCCAACTCACAATCTCTCATTCCCCACATCCTGTCCCACCGCAGGAAGTGTACTCCTTTTCTCAACAGTCATTCAACTATCCCACTTCCCTTCCAGGGCTTCAACAACAGGCCGATCAGGAAGTATTAGAGCTCTTTAGTACCTGGAACACAAGGATACTCTAAGATATCAACACCCACTATCCTGTAAATTCTCTCACCAAAATATAATGTTCCACAGGACTTACAACTTGCTTCTTCAACCCAAACCACCTAGGATTTATTGGGTAACAATTATCTTCACAACTCTCCCAACAAAGATACAAATGGTGTAATTATTGACTGAATGTTGGAATGAATCCTGGAATTACACTAATTCCCAACAATATATTTTCATGCTCCTAGAGTGACACTTGTCACTCTAGGAACTTCCTTTGACTCCACTTGGTGATTCTTTCCCAACCTTTAGGAACTTAGAATAAAATTATATCACATGACTTTGGAATTTAGTAATAATATTATAATATTCCCTTGGCTTAAGCCCCCTTGAATTAGCCCCTCTTCTGAGATCCTTAGCCTTGTTTCCCTCTCGTGGAGACCTAGCCCCCCATATTCTTTTCGTTTGATTTGGTCTGTAACATTGATGTATTTTATTAATATCATCACGTGTGATTATAGATTACATTTGTTAGGCTTTGTGGCGTAAATCAAAAAGGCACTCTGACCTCAAAACATATATACAGAGACACTCTAGCCCAAAACATCTCCGATCACCAGCCTATAAAGCATATGTACCTTTACAATTGGGGTTCGACCTAGGGGTATTATAGTAATAAAAACAATAATCATACTCGGGATAAAAACATAGAGGAATCAATTCAAAAACCTTTATGATATCAGGTACATTACTACACTATTATAATTTCTCTTTCTTAAATCAATCCCCTAACACTAGTCATGGTATAACATGACTATCAATGAACTAACCCCCCTCCCAACTGACATCCACCCCCCCCCAAAAAAAATAAAAAGTTAATAAATAATAATTACTGAGGTACACCAGTAGGCTTTGTTGACATAACTAACCGTATTTATGGTAGACATAACTATTTTGAACTGTCTAAATAAGACTATCATCCACCGTGCTAGCATGAAGGAAATCTCAACAACAACAATGGTTTTCTAGATGATATAGCATTATCAATTTGGATTATTTCATCATTTGTGCTCATTGGTACAGATATAAAACCACCATTGATGACCAAAATACAAATACCTTTGTCATCGAGCAATATAATCTTTCCTTAACTAATGCATAACCCACAATTCTATCCTCGTAGATGGAATTATCTATAACAAATAATTCATTGTTATTTGTGCCTTATAAAATGACCTCTATTTATTCTAAGCACAAGAAGTCTTGGCAACGATTGGTAATAAACCCATATGGTGGCAAAAATTCTAAAGTATTTTATTTATAGACTAGAAAATAATATGTTTATTCACATCCCATAGACCTAGTAAAGCAATAATAACATTTGCATTAGAATTTCGGCAAATTGGCCACCATTCACGTCCATTCTGGTCATGCATCTACTAGGTTAAATTGCTTTGTATTTACCTCAGGACCATAATTTTTAGTTTTTTTCACCAATCGTTGAGCCTTAGTATTTGCATCTATTGGTGATAACTAGGATTTCCCCATCTTTATAATTTGAAAACCACTATCATGTTCATTTGGGGCATCTAAATTTCCATTTCCACATCTTATTTATTCAAAAACCCCTAGTTTGTCCATTGAAGGCATTCAAATTCCCATTTCCATTGATGTTTTATTTTGGCTTTAATCTATCACCAAAAAGCCATTCATTCCCATTGGGTTTGAAATATACAAAATTGTTAGGATAGGATGGATTGGCCTTACCTAGGTTTGAGCAACTTGCAACATTTTACCTTGGTTTGAGCAACCTACAATGTTTCCCAATGGAACATAGCCTTTTGGTAAAGTTGTAGCCTAAATGTGACTCCATGTTAATTTGTCATTCTGTTGAGGGTTCGATACCTTCAAACTCCATCTTATATACTTCATTCATGGTTGTACCTTCCACAAATATCTTCAACAACCACTGCCACATGTACTCTAATGAACGAGCACATTTTGACGATCTTGGTTCATGAAATTAATAACATGTCTACGATTAACAACATGCATCAAACTATCTATCCATTACATAATTATTCAAAAAAAAAATGTCAAACTCTTTATCCATTCCACAATTATTTATTGACATGTGAAATTTATTTGGTGAAGCTAGTTGATATCAATTGATCTGAAACTGGGAGCGATAAGTTTCCAATAATTAGTTATTTCCGTCACTCCTTCAAAAGGGTCAGTTATAGATTGTTTTACTTGAGCGATTTTCAATTAAAGGTAAAGTTGAAGTCTTATGCGCTTGAATTCGAAGTGAATGAAAACCTCTTTAGTCTTCCTTATGTGTAATATGTCATGCATGCTTTTAACATCCTATGTGCAGAAATTCATGGAAAAACAACATAAGAACATAATATACATAAGAGATATGTCACTTCCCTTGATAACGGAGTTCACCCGATGTGGGCTACCTCTCCGAGTCATGCTCCAAAGCCTGACTGCTTTATTCTCCTCGATGTAATGATGTCTCTCCTTTACAAGTTGTAAGGCCAAAGTCCCTTTTCGGTGACATCAACAAGAGATCGAAATGTGATCAGGAATGTATCATCTTCATGAGTTCTACTCATGAGGCATCCATGATGATGACATGGACATCATTCCCACATACTCAATACATAAAAAGAGACACCTCTGCCTCGGTTACCATGCCACTGCCTTTGCAATTAATGAATCATTCTAGAATTAAGTTGCTGACTTTTTTCTCAGATCAGAAAAATAACACCACCACTATTTTCATGGCATCATTTTACCTAAAAATGAATCTCTCCATGCCTCGATCTGAGTCAAGCACTTTCTGGATCCAAGAGGCACCCTTGCCTCGGTTTACATGCCAAAATCTGTACAGTCTGTACAAAATCGTACCAGACCGTACAGTCTATACCAGGCCGTATGAACGTGCTCAGTGCTCCATGCGCTGGTTTGTTCTGTCCTGAATGCACACGCTGCCCTGAACTCAGAATCAAAGCCCCCTTTAAATAATATTTTTCAGGCAGTTATGTCATCAATGATGTGCTTGGTGCACTGGTAGCTTGGTTAAATTTAGGTCGTTGGTTGGCGGAGGTTCCAAAGTCGAATCCCACTAGTCTCCCCATTTTGGCAAACAATTACGAACATTTTGGCGCACACGCCCTCTAAGTTTAGAACTTAGTTAGCGAAGATTCTGGCGCATGCTAAATTTAGCAGAGGTTGCTATATATAGCATAACTGTTGCTATTTTTGGCGGAACTCCTTACTATTTCTGGTGTACAGTTAGTTGTTTCTATATTTGGCATAATATGTCATTTATGGAAGAACCGCCCCATATTTGGCAACTTCCTTATATATATATATTGTTTTAATTTTTCATTCATGGGCCCTCCTTGGGCATTTCGGGGGTGCCACGTGGCATGTCCCCATTGGGCCACATGGTAGCCTCTGATTCATCTACTTGGCTGCTAACGTCACCTTTGTACCAAACCTCCACATCATCCTGGACACGTGGCATATTTTGGGTGGTGCCACGTGGCGTCACTTGGGGGTGCCACGTGGTACTTTTTTCACTAGTCCACGTGGTGCCCTAAAAAGGCCAAATTCGAGTGACATGTGGCAGCCTCTAGTGCTGCCATGTGGCATGGTGAATTCATCATGACAAGTGTCACTCTCTACACTTTCCACGTAGGTTGTATGGATGTTGATGTCAGTAGTACAGATGTTGACTCATCCCTGTTGACTGGGTTGGGTTGACCAGAACTTTGATTGCTTATAATTTTTGATCTGTAACTTCGTTTGACGACCCATTTACGCCGTTGGAAATCTTGTGATGCGCTCTTTGCAAGCATGTTGTTTTAATTGAGGTTTTGGAACTTTGATTTTTTCCCTTTTTTCTGTCTGCTGAAGCCATTCTAAGCGTCCTGGGTTGCTTCTGTGCATTCTGGGACACTTCTGAAACTTCTATGATGTTCCCTAGATCCAAATGGATCATGCCTCCCAACTGAAAATAATTTTGGTCCCCAAAATTCATTACATTAAGTTTCATGTCCATTGGAATTACAATAAGAAACTCATACCCAAACTACCTCACAAGGTCTAACAATATCAACATGTGCCAAAAAAAGAAGTGATATCAACAAATATCACTTTTACACAATACCCTTCCACAGGTTCTAAATCACAACATGTGATTTACAAAATATGGCTACTCTCAACTAACTAAAAAGGATTTTCCCCATTTGTTCAACCATTTTTCCGAACACGTCTTCTTTACTGAGCTATCCTTTCTCTAGTAGTTGGTCTTCTCCTGGTGACGGATTTTCCTGCAGCACTATCTGACTGACTGTCTCCCTCGGAGGTGACTTCCTGGTCTTCTTGTCCCTCTTTTGACATAGATCTTGATGTAAGGCCCAACAAGTGGCCTCATGATTCCCATCTCTTCTACAATGTCTGCAGTAGCCTTTCTCCTTAAGAGGTGCATTCCCCCTACACTTTTCCGTGTGTGGAAAGCAATATTGCATCCTCGTCTTTCTCATGCTTTCCATAATCTTACTGCACAAGGATTTTCTCTTCCAACACTAGGACACTGCGTGGTTATTCAATCCACAAAAAGTGCATGGTCTTTGATGCCAAAAGCTCTGTTTTATATGATTAACATGCTTATAATCAAATGGCATTTTAGAGTTTTGAGATTTCTTATACCTCCGTGAGTTTCCTTTGGAGTTAGACTGGAATGAAGAGTTGGTCACAACTGTGTCATCATGATGCTCATCTCTCCTTGGAGATGTCTTGAGTCCTCGATCATGAGAAGTTGTGCTCTTTGCCTGCACTGGATCAATTTCATCTCTTGATGAACTGTTGACCTCTGGAGTCTAAGTGACTATCTTGGGGTCTTCTTCATGAATGGTTTTGGATATTTCTCCAACATATTTTGGGACATATCTTATCCTGACATATTGAGGCCAAACCATTGCCTTGATGGGATCCACAATACCTTGGCCATTAGTTCCAAGGCCTCCTCTTTCATATCCCATTTTTCTCATCAAATTTAAGCCGATGCAAGAAGCATGCTATTCAAGGATTTCAAAAGAATCGTCATCATTAATCAAAAAAGGAACTACGCATGGTTTATTTACCTCCACCTCAAACTAAGACCCTTGGTCTACTTCTTGAGATTTGTCCAGTTGTTCCTGGTGAGAAAGATCGGTGGAAGATGCTTATAGGAATCCTCCTTGGTTTATGGATGCATGTAGGTCAACTTCATTTTCTTGAAAAAGTGTGCATGAATTTGCACTATCATGCTTGCACCCATAACTGGTGAAGTTTCCATGGTCACAAGATGGTCTTATCACCGTCTCATTTGTAGAGCCTTCCCTTGTTTGCATCTTCATGGCTTGCAACTATTCTTGCAACCTTTGGTTCTCTTCTTCTACAACATGCAACAATGTCTTAAATCCAACATTATTTGCTTGAAGAATTTGGTTGAGCTCTTGAAGCTCATCGAACCATGATTGTTTTGGTGGCCTTTCCATCCTTTGTTTCAACACCTGCAATCGATATCAAGCCTACTCTGATACCACATGATATGAACCCGGGAGCGATAAGTTTCCAATAATTAGTTGTTTCTGTCACTCCTTCAAAAGGGTTAGTTATAGATCATTTTACTTGAGAAATTTGCAATTAAAGGTAAAGTTGAAGTCTTATGTGCTTGAATTCAAAGTGAATGAAAACCTCTTTAATATTCCTTATGTGTAATATTTCATGTATGATTTTAACATCCTATGTGCAGAAATTCATGGAAAAACAACATAAGAACATAATACACATAAGCGATATGACACTTCCTGTTGGCACAGGGGTAGACCTAGGGTTCAACTCCAAGAGTACCCTAACAAGCCCTAACTATTGGCCCTTTCAGCAACACCTGCGAGGCAGATGCAGTCTCACCTGAAGTAGCTATGGGGGGGTCGCAAGACAGAGATGTATACAACCAAAGGGAATACCAAGTGGATCTAATACAAGAACAATACAACATTTATATATCACTTACCAGTTTAGATCTACTTCGCGCAACTATCTATCAGATCTAACACAATAATGCAATAGCAGTATATCAAATGGAAAAGAACAGAGAATCAATCGCACACAACACAAAATATATGTGGTTCACCCTCTCTCTAGGTCTACATCCACAGAACTGTGCTTTATAATATATTAAGATGAAGCATACAATTCTTGTCTGCGCTCTCAAATAGCAGATCTTCTTTCTAGTCCTCTCTGTCTCTCCCCTTCCTACACACTCAACTGTAGGAATGATCTCCACACCCAGCTAAATATCCTACAATACCAAAAGGCTCTTACACTTAGCACTTCTCTCTCACACAACAATAATCGCTCACACCAATAAAAAAGCTAGAACGACAATACCAAAAACCCATCCCTGGTCCTTTAGACCTCTATTTATACATTACAATCTCTCACCAATAGCCTTAGGCCGAGACCTAAGTTTCCAAAACCCTAGATACCAAAATCCTAGGTGTCTAAAACCCCAGGTCAACTTGACCTGCGTTTTTAGTGTTTCACCAACCTGTCTTTCCTTCCTTCTCGTGCGGTGCTCCAAAGCATCCAATGGTGGATTTTTCTGCTTGCTGAGTTGTCTATGATTTGTCTTCCTTGCTGATATGTCATCCTTAATATCCTCATCCAACATATTTCTTTCTCTTACTTTGCTCCGTCTTTTCTTCTCTTTTTCTTACTTCGACCCAGTAACCATCACTGTGTCTTCCACGCAATTCACATTTTTCCTTTTCTGATTTATTATTCTCTTACCTCCATACCCAAGGGCCAATAGGCCCCAAACACTCACCTGTGACTCATCCCGAGGCACTTCATATCTGATCCTTCTGTTGTGCTTCGACTTGAGATTGCGCGGGGCAACCTGTGCTTCCAGCTCTAGTCCTCCCTTCCTTCCTTGTGAAGACTATATTTTCTGTGTCTGGTACCCTATTTCAACTGCCCCTGGTACCTAGACCCTTTTCCTCATGCTTTTACTGAGAGATGTGAGGAAAATGGTTGTCATAATACAATTGCAACCGGCTCCCATTCACCAAACCTTCCTTTGGTTCTCCATTCAAAGTATTCAACTGCGCAACTCCTCCTTCTGTAACATAGGCGACCTCATATGGCCCAAGCCAGTGCATTCTAAAATTCCTAGGATGCTTGATGAACTTACTATCATATACCAGTACCAGATCACCTTGCTTAAAAACCTTCTTCTTGATGTGTCTATCGTGGTAAGCCTCTCTCTTTCCTTCTGAACCTGCTGGTGAAATCCTGCAATAAATATGTCTTCTTCTAGTTCGACCAACTGTGCAAGCCTCTCTTGAACAACGTCAGTTTCATCCATATCTGTAAAGGCAACAATTCTTAAGCTTGGTAGAAAATATTCCATTGGGGTAACAACTTCGAGACCATACACCAACTTGAAGGGGTCCTACATTGTCAGTTTATTGCAAGTGGTTCTATAGGCCCATAATACTGCTGGTACTCTTAAATCCCAGTCATGCCTGTTCAAACTGCATATATTCATCAACGGTGTCTCCAAGATCTTGTTGAATGATTCAACTATCCCATTCTCTTATGGATGGTAAGGTGTTCTCTTCTGATGATGGACTGCAAATTCCTCATTCAAGGATTCAACTGTTTTATTGATGAAATGTGTGCCTTGATCACTCATAAGGATCTTCAGGCATCCAAACCTAGTTATGATGTCATCAAATATGAAGCATGCAGCTGTAGTTGCACTACAGTCCTTAACTACTCTTGCTTTGGCCCATCTAGTCAAGTACTCTTTCGCAATGATTATGTACCTTTCTCCTATGAGCTTTCCTGGTGGGTTGATAGGTCCTACGAAGTCAATGGCCCATTTCTCAAATGCATGTAAGGTTAGTTGTGGTGCTAAAGGAATTTCATCTCTTCTAGATAGTTTCCAAACTCTTTGGCTTACATCACAAGCTCTATAATAGTCCTTAGCATCTCTGTGTAAGGTAGGCCACCAAAGGCCAGCTCGAAGAACCTTCTGTGCAGTTGATTTCCCTACGTAGTGTTCTCCTGCGATGCCTTCATGAGATTTAGTGAGGATCAATGGTCTCTATGCTTCCATAACACACCTCCTCAGTATCTCATCAGGTCCCATATTGTATAGCTGTCCAACTATACGTGAAAATTCTGCAGCGTGCACTACTAGCTATTTCTTTTGGGTGATTGTATATTCATTAGATTCCATTCCTGTTGACATGAATTGGACTATTTATACAAAGTGGTCATCAATATTTCTGATGGCTAGAAACTGTGCATCTGACAATGTATCCTCCAAACTAGTAGGCTCTTCTCCATGTTCCAGCCTCGACAAGTGGTTAGGACCTTTGTTCATTATTCTTGGCTTAACCACAATCTCAAAATCATATTCCTGAAATAACAGAAGCCATATGCATATTCTCCCCCCAACACTGACTTGTTGACTAGGTATTTCAGAACAGAGTGACTAGTAAACATTTTAAAGTGTCCTTCCAACAAGTAGTGGCAGAACTTCTGTAATGCATACACCATGGCTAACCCTTCTCTCTCATTGGTGGTGTAATTAATCTCGTCTGTGGATAGTTTCCTACTAGCAAAAGCTAACAGGTGGTCGATGTCTCTTGTTCCCGGCTGTGCTAACACGTCTCCTAATGCAATAGAAGATGCTTCGACATGCACATGAAATTCCTTGCTCCAATCTGGGAAAACCAGAATAGGCACAGTAACCATTTTCTATTTCAGTGGGTCGAATCTCTGTTGGCATTCTTCTGTCTAGTGAAATTGACAGTCTTTCTTCAAAAGATTCTCCATGGGTGCTGTAATCTGGGCATATCCTTTAATGAACTTCCTGTAATATCCAGTGTGTCCCAGCGCAGTGCACAACTATTTGACTGAAGTAGGAGGGGGTAGATCAACTATAATGGCAATTTTAGATGGATCTACCAACAATCCCTGCTTGTATACAATATGACCTAACAAAACTCCAAATGGTGAAAAGAAAATACACTTCTTCAGGTATAAGGAAATATGACACTACCTTCACTTGTCCAACATTAGCCTTACACATTCAATATTATTTTTCAATAAACTAAAAACAGTCCAATCATCAAAGTATGCTTCTAGAAACTTATGTAGAAACTCCTTGAATGCTTCGACCACCACCCTGTAAAATATGGCTGGGGAATTCTTCAATCCAAACGACATCACTGTATACTGGTAGGATCCCCATTCTATGGAAAAGGTGGT